>VSMD01113424.1:0-33327 GCA_008750895.1 Mirza zaza
GCTCTTTCAAAATAATCAGTTGTGTGAGGCCAAACCATCCCCAGCTACCTCTGGACAGAAAACCACACACCTGTGGTTCTAGAATGTTAAACAAGCAAACCCTCTTTCACTGTGTAAAGACCCAAGGCAGCACACTCCGAGGAGCAACGCGCCAAAGCAGTGAATGCTACCAACCCCTTCAGAGGCCCTACTCACCCGTGAGGCTGAAGCCGTTCTCAGAGCCTGGTTTTTCTAAAGCGAAGAGCCAGCCAAACAGGCCTCCGATTGGAGTGAGGGGCAGAAGGGCCTGGGCCGCGGGCTGCGGGATGTGGCTGATGGCCGTGTAGGCCCTGCCATCATTGCCCACGACATAGGCGTGCAGGTCCATGTCGGTGAAGCGCACGGTGGTCATGTGGCCCACGCGGAGGTGGCCACTCACTTTCCCATTGACTCGATGGGGTGCCCCTAAAAGACAGCAGATCCAGTCGGCTGCGGGCACCGCCCAGGCTAGGGATTTGTGCACACAGATAAAATGATTCCCTGACAACTTCCAAAACTTACTCTTACGCAAGTCATTTTAATGAAGGCCAAACCAGTCAATTATCCACCTATGAAACAGCCCTGCCTACGATCTCTTTTCTCCCATCCTCCTTCTCCCCCCTCCACTTTGGCTCTAATGAGCTGGCAAAAAGAAGGAAACATTTCTGGATAATCCTCCAATTGGGAAATCAGCCCAAACCAGTTAATTCCTCAAACATTTATTGAACACCTGCAAGTTACTAGCGCTGTAAGCAGTGGGGATGTCAGGGCCATAAAGCTGCAGGAATAACATGTGCACAGCAGCCCCAGCCCGAGTCACTCACCTTCGGGCAGACAGTGCTTCCCGTTGCCGTAGAAGCTGGACTGGCAGTGGCAGCAAAAGCCGGTGGTGTAGTCCGTGCAGAAGGCATGCCGGGAGCACTGTCCGTGGTTGTGTTCGCAGGTTTCCTTGTTGGCAGCATTATACGTGAAGACTGAAAAATAAAACAAACTTGCATTACAAGGACTAAGTGATTCCAGCATCATTGTTGCCAAGCTTCATCATGGACACAGCATCTGCGCCATAAAAGCGGTTTAGATTGTAATAAACAAATGGGGTTTTCATGTTTAAGAGACAGGAATAACATTCAACCCAGGGGAATTAACTTGCTTTGGCTGCTGGCGAGGAGGACTGCCTACTGCTCCCGTCCAGATGGGGGACACAGCCTCACTGCAGAGTTGGTGAGCCGAGACGGAGCTGCACCCCTGGGTCCGAGTGCAATAAAATGAAAGCAAATCAATAAGTACACGTTAGGTTGATGTTTAAGAAACCACCATTTTTTATGAACCAAAAATGGCCAAATATCACCAATTTTATATGGTTCAACTTGCTAGTAATGACCTCCTGAGAGGAAGACATAAGAAAGGAGATAGCAAATGTGATCTATGCATAACCATTCTTCTCTTGTTTTAGATAACCCTGAACTTAAAAAACCTAGCTGGTCTACTACCCAAATTTATTTTTTCCCTGAGAAGGAAAGGTTTTAAAGTGTTTGTGGAGAAGGGGATGGAGGAGGGCAAAGGAACAGGGAAGACGCTGCTAGAACTCTCTATGCTCTAGGCAGGTTCACTGTGATGGGCGTGGCACAAGCTGATTTCCATTCATTAGTAGAGAGCTTGGGCCACAGTCACAGGTCTCCTAGGAAGCCAGAGTGGACCAGGGTAAGCTCCAGTAGCTGTTTCTGGCATTTTCCACTTATTCAGTCCATTAAAAAAAAATAAAAAAAGAAAGAAGGAAGAGGGCCATTTTTGCTACAAAGAAACAGGGGTATTGGAGCAAATGCTGTTGTCCATAAAGGAAATGCCAAGGTGGTAGGGTGTGGCTAGGGGTCTTGGATGGACAGGAGGGCACTTTCTCCAGGACTCTGGGGAACATGCCATTCCCAAGCACGGCCACCAGGAGGCCAAGTGGCCGCGCACACTCTGCCTCCATGCCCCCAGGAGCGGTTGCTGGAGATTCCAGGAGCACGCTGAGAAATTCACTAGGAATTCGAGTGTGAGACACTGGTGACTGGCATGAAGTGCCAGCTCCTGAGGAAGGAGGATACCACCCTCTGCTTAGGAAAAACTAGGCAGTCGTTGTGTTCCAGGTCCAGGTCTGAAAAGGAGGAAACAGGAGGGGAAGGAAGAAGTTGAGAGATCAATATTTACCCAGGATTCCAGGGGAGAACAGAAAACAAAAAGAACCAAGAGGGGAAGATAGAGCATCATATATTTACCACCACCACCAGGATAAAGACTTGTATCAGCAAATAAAAATATAACAAAGCTAACACTGAAATAGTGTTTAACATATGCCAGATACTACTCTACAAGCTTTGTTAACTCTTAATTTGCACAAGGGTCCTAGGTAGCAGGGCCTATTTTTTAATCCCTGTTTGCAGGTAAAGAAACTGAGGCATGGAGGATTAAAGTGACTCATCTGAAGTCCCAGGGAGTGGCAAAGGTTGGATTTGGACCCAGGAAGCCTGGCTTCAGAATCGTAGCTACCGAGTACCCGTGGCATGAGCTCTAGGATAGAGCTCCGATCAGGTGTATGCAGTTAATCAGCGTAGGCTTCTACAAGTAGGATTTGCGTCATACCTTGTCAATCAGGCTTAACGGTAGACAAGAGCAGAGATTATCCAGATGAATATGACAGCATGTTGGAAGAAAAGCACAAGCGAGAAGTGAGAGCAGTAGCAGCAGCATTAACTTCTGGCCAGCGCCTGCGTGCCGCTTACAGATCCGTGAAAACACAGCACGCCGGGGCCAGCAGGACAGACAGACAACCTTGATGCAAGTGGAAAATTTGATTAGGAACATAGTAAGAATGAAGTTAATGACTCAAGATTTGGTACAGGGCCTTGATGACTTAGCTGAGAAATTCCAGTTGGATAAAAATAGAAAATTAGGCATAACTCAACTTTTTTTTTTTTTAAACAGGAAAGTGACATAAAACTTAAGGCAGAAAAAACCCAGAACAGATCATGACAAAAATATTATAGAGGTTGCTGTGGAGAAAACTATAGATCACTATTTACCATTGACTTAAGGGAAAAAGAAAACCATTTTGAGTAAAAAGAAATGAATGTGATTTGGGTGTGTCAAACTCTCAGGTTTCTCCAGCTCAGAAAGTGACAACTGAAGTAAACAAGCATCTCCTGGAGGGACTGGACTCTGGCAAGTGTGCTCATGGCACAAAGTGGCCGTCAGGACTCTCCCCAGCACTCACGGGATGAGGGGCTGCAGAGGGTCCCAGGCTTTGGGACTCAACCTCAGTTTTTGCTCAGGGCCTCTGTGGAAACTATGGAAATTCACTGAGTCTGCCTCAGCTTCCTCATCTCGAAAATCAGGAAGACACCCCCTCACCCCCCTTTCCTCACACCTGCATTGCCAGAAATCACATTTTTTAATGTACTTCTGAGCACCGAGGTGAAAAGGCAATCTGATGCAGGTGTACAGCGTAGTCACTTTCAGGAAATTCAGGTAAAAATAAAAGAATCCACACTGCACACACCGCTCTGCCCACAGCTAAGGAAATGAGGGTTAGTATTGCATCTCTCATACTTTGGTTATTATGTGAAGACTTGTTTTTTGGCCCAATTGCTATTCTCACACTAGGTATAAAATAGGGAGAGACGCAATGGAAGGGAGACTATAGTTATGGAGAGTTAACTAAAACATGAGGCGTAGTCGTAGCTTTTATACAGGTGAAAAGAGAGAAGCAGGGTAACCCAGCCTGCAGCTTACAAACATAGCTGTGCAAAGGCCTATAAACTGGTTGGAAACCAGACTATTTTTCTATAATGATAGAAATAATAATGGTTAGGCTCCCACAAAAGGCTCTTGTGAGACTCAAACCGTGATTATGATGAGTTAACTAGTTGTTGGTAAGTAAACCTGGGAATCTCTTAAAACAGTTTTTCATGGAAAGCCATATTTTTAGAATGGAACTTACTGAGCCCAGAACGCACACTCACTCGTCCGACTCCACGATAGCCACAGGAAGCAAGGAAAGCGGACATGCCCCTAATCAGGAGGGATTTCAGGCTCCCTTTATAATCCTTCTTCCACACCTGCGCTCACGCCCCGTGCACACACAGGTTTGCACACTTAACACAATGGCAGCTTGTTAGGTGAAAAGTAAATGCCTGTTGCAATTTTTATTCATTCATTCAATAATTTGACACATATGTATTGAGCACGCACTGTAGGCCTAGCCCTGGTCTAGAAATTGGGGATTCAGCAAGAACCAAAAGAGATAAAAATTCCTGTCCTGGGCTTACATTCTTCTGGGCAGCAGTCCAGGAGACTACAATAATGAATAAGTACATTATTTTGGGTGGTGGATGTGTGAAGAGCTGTGCAGAGAAATAAAGCAGGGAAGGACAAGATGGCAGAAGGAGCAAGTGCACTTGGCTCTTTTAAATAGCGTGGTCAGGGAAGACCTCAGGAGAGGGTGACGTTCGGGCAGAGGCCTGGAGGTGGCGAGGCATTAGCCTCCCGAAGGAGTTGGGAGAGGGCACCATGTTGGGCAGAAAGGGCGCATGGGCACGCAGGAGGGATGGTGAGCGGAGAGCTGGCCTGAGCCTTGCCCATGGGGCCTCAGGGGTCACAGGAAGGAGCTGGGCTTTCGTCTGAGTGAGACAGGAAGCCACTGGAGGGTTTTGAGCGGAAGAGTGACATGACCTGACTATGATAAATCAGAAGGAGCCAGTGCCTTGGTAGTAAGAAGTGCTAGTAGAGAGGACGAGAAGGGACCAGATCTGGGATACTTTGGAAGTGGAATCCACAGGGTTTACTGATGGATTGCACGTGCGTGGGATGTGAGAGGCAGAGAGCGAGGAATTTAGGATGACGTTAGATCTTGGTGTGGGAAACTGGAAGGGTGGAGCTGCCAGTTAGGGAGGCTGAGGAGGGACGGGCTTGCAGGGCTTCAGGCGTTCCGGCAACAGCCCAAGGCATCAGGAACATTCACCCCAACCTTGACAGCAACTTGCACACTCAGCACGGTGCCATGCCCCCCTTCACAGGGAGAGCTGCATTCCTCCTGGGGGATTCTGGGGACCACTGCATCAGGATCACCTGAGACGCTTGTTACAAATGCAAGTTCTTGTAATCCTAGCATGCTAGGAGGCCGAGGTGGGAGGATCACTTAAACTCAGGAGTTCAAGACCAGCGTGAGCAAGAGCGAGACCCCACCACCACTAAGAAAAATAGAAAAAATTTAGCCAGGTGTCATGGCGCACACCTGTAGTCCCAACTACTTGGGAGGCTGAGGCAGGAGGATTGCTTGAGCCCTGGAGTTTGAGGTTGCTGTGAGCTAGGCTAAAGCCACAGCACTCTAGCCCTGGTGACAGAGTAAGACTCTGTGTCAAAAAAAATGCAAGTTCAGAGAGCCCGCTTCGTCCTACCAGGTGCATCCCAGGAATCTGCACCTGAGACACTCCCCAAGTGATTCTTAGGCCAGTTGGTGTTGACACACAGGACATTCACAAGCCTACCATTTCTGAGCTAGGGATTGCTCATAATGTAGTTAAGCAATTTAATCTGACCAATTTGTGGCTCCTGGGGTGGGCAGAATGGCAGGGAATGCTCTTGGCAGTCATTCCTGCCCATCTGGGATTGGAGCTCCGTGTTTAGGGCCCACTGGGGCCTCCGTCCACAAGGCTGCAACAGGAAGGCCCTTGAGGGAAGGCAGCCTAGAAGCACAGCAGCCAGCCCCTCCCCTGCAGAGGGGAGGCCAGCCCTAGAAACATTGCCACATAAGAACTCTATAATGTCTACTACAGCAGTGGTTCTCAGTAGGGGTGGGGAGGTGGAGAGGGGAAAGAGGAAGCTCTAGGGACAAAAAAAGTGATTCCTAAAGGCCCAGCACTGAACCCACGCTAGTTGGAATAGATCTCTGCATTTAGTTCAAATTGCATTTAGATTCAAAGATGCTGAACTTCTTAAAGGCTTGGGAATCAAGGTCTAGATCCCAGCTCGATGAGATGTGCAATAACATCCTTTTTAGTGGTCATTTGTATGCCCTTTACATTATAGTTCTGAGCGCATTATCACATACTTCTCTCTATTCTGGCAAGGAGATATTACCTCCATTTTATAGATGAGAAAACTGAGGCCCACAGAGACTAAATGACCATCTGGCTTTAAATTTCACGCTCCCTCCATTACACCAGCAGTACTCAAGTTCAGAGGGCATAGGAACCAGGGGACCTGGCTTAAAAATGCAGATTCTGCTCGTGAAGGTGGAGGAAGGGCATGGAAATCAGTGGTTTTGGCCAGGACCCAGGTGAGTGAGAAGAAGGGATACAAGAGCCCACACTCTGAGAAACACAATTTCTATTCCATGGCCTCTTCTCTCCTGACCCTACCTACCCACATGGGCAGGCTGTTGCCAGACCCTCTGGGATCCACGCTCTGCCAGGAAGCTCCTGTCACAGAGAGTCAAAACCAACCCAGAGACAAGTCTGGCATCTCGGGGCACAGCGGGAGGGAAGAGAGTGGCCAGGCTCAAATGAGCTTTGTCACAGATTTGTTACCTGAGGACAGGTTGTTGCAAAAGGATTCTTAACATAAGATTTTTTTAATCTCACTTCTTCCATCTACACCTTTTTTTTTTTTTTAACTGTTCTCATATCCTTACTTTCCTCATATCCTTTTCTTTCTATCCAGAAAGAAAAATGGGATGGGGATGCATAGGAGAGAGAAACAAGGGCACTGCCAAAGTACTGGAGACTTGTCCTAGTTGGGAGTTTTTAACAAAAATGGAAAATTCTCCTCTGCACTTGTTCCGACCCATCCTTCAATCTTCATTTTCCCAGAAGCACGTACGCACTTGTGTGCAGCCCTTGGGCGCCTGCCCTCCTCCACCAGGGGCTCCAGCCCAGCCACGTGGGCGGCCCCACGGCCACGGTCACTGTGCCCACCCGAGGGCTTCACGCACGCGGCTGACCCGAGGCTGCTGGCACGGCTTTTACTCTTAACAACTTTTACTGCCACCTCGAGAAAGAAAACTGATATTTTCACTGCAGGACAGCTTTTTCTAAGTTTCCTCACCCCACAGAATGATTGACTAGTGAGAAGAACCACATCCAACCTTATAATGAAAAACAGTGGTATGCTTTTCCCTCCAGTTTTCATGTTTACTTTTGATGTGGTGGGTGGGGCACTGTGATCGGGACCCGGGGTTGGCTGTCACGACACTGACAGGCTCTCTCCACTTCTTGGGAGGGAACAGGCCCCTATTAGGAATCTTTCCAGGCTGGTGTCTTCACAGGTACAGGGGGTCCCTCCCAGTTCATCCGCAGACCCTGCGCAGCCTGGGGGTGCACACAGAAGACGGGCTTTTGTGCCTGGCAGACTGGATTGGGTAGCAGGGCCTAACTGAGTTCATTCCAGGGTGGAAGTCAAGTGGGCAACACACTCCTGCAGCTTTTGCCAAGACTAGACTACAGGAGGTTTCTGAAAGCCAGGTGTCCCCCTTTTTCTAATTCATCATGCAGATCGAGATTAAATTAAGCTGTTTTTGCACCACTTCAGCCAGCTTAGAACATCTAAGACCCCTGACAGTCAAGCTCATTCCTCGCTGCTCACAACACATCCAGTCCTGGGTCCCAGGCACTGCGTCAACCTTCTCTCTCTCTCTCTGCCCCTCTCTCCCCTTCTACCTCTGCACGTCCACTGTTGTCACTCCTCTGTCCAGAATGCTTTCACACTTTTCCCCTCTTTTAACTTAAACTCTGACTCCAAGGCCTGGCTCAAACCCCTCCTCCTTCTCAAAGACTTCCCTCCCTACAGTTGTACTCAGAGAGTGCCCCTGGCTCTCTCTGTTACCTTACATAGCTTTCTCTAAGCCCTTCATGGCTTTGCTGCAGTCTTGGTCTTCCTCTTCAGGGGCAAGTCAGTAAGTATTTCCAGGCTTCAGTTCTGTCTCTGTAGAATGGGGAGGATAATAGCATCTGCCTCATAGGGAAATTCTGAGGACTGTGATGACGTAATGTAAAGCCAAGTTCCCACTTAGCAGGGTGCGCTCAGTAAAAGCTAGCAATAACTCCCACTAGCATCTAGTTCAGAGAAGGGTACGTGGCAGGTGCTCGGGTAACTTTTTGGCTTAACAGCAAAACTACTGGTGCTCTCTGGAAGAACAAGACTCTCCAGACACAGGATGCTCACACATCCGGGTATTGCCGGTTCTGTGATCTATGAAAACAGAACCAGAGTGTGACTAGGACGTTCCTACCTGGTATAGACATAATCTGAAAAGAATCTAGATTTGCTTATTTATTTATATTTTTAGAGATGGGGTCTTGCTATGTTGGCCAAGCTAGTCTCCAATTCCTGAGCTCAAGCAATCCTCCTACCTCAGCCTCCCTAGTGGCTGGGAATGTAGGTGTGAGACACTGTGCTCGGCTAAGAATCTAGGTTTCTGAACAAAAAAAAGTCTGAAAAAAGAGTTCCTAAAGAGAGAAAAGATTAAGAGGAAAAATATTTTCTGGTCTTTACACTAAATCTTAATTTCTTGGTTTAGCAAGATGCATAATATGAAGCTTAAAAGGAAAAGTATAATAAAATGTATTATTCCCATGCCCAATATACCAATTCTCACATGTACATAATGAGGTATGCATTAGCTCCTTTTCATAGCTGAGGAAAGCAAGGGTCAAACAGGGTATATGGCTTGCCCCAAACAACATAGCAGAGCTGGGACTCAATCTCAAGTCCACCTAGCACCAAAGCCATGCACTTTCTACTGCACTAATAGAAAAAGCCAGGCAGATGGCCCCTGGCTGGGTACTTGGCACCAGGCAATGAGCTGTGGGAGTCTCTGCCATGCCCACTCCACCCGCTTCCCATAGTGAGCCCACACTTGCCTAATGGGCCTCTGGGGCTTCAGTGTTTCATTCGGAAAAAATGGCCACTGCCCTCCCCCAAAGTATTTGACAATTGCATGCTTCTCTACTTCACACATCTCCCTAAAGCCCTTTTTTAGAAAAAGATAGGGTGTTTTTCCTCCAAGGTCCAAAAACTTCTAGTTAGATTTTTTTCCTCCTAAATGTCTCGGTGCATTAACCAGCTTTTTCACAGGCATTTTGTCATTTACAAAACCTCAGTAGTAGACTCCATCCAGCAGTGGATAAATATCCCAGTTCATGCCCCACAAGGGTCATGGCTGCAGCCTGCTGTTCTCTGCGGCCAGCTCCCTTCTTAACTCTTTGCTAGTGGGCTCTGGGGATCTGCTTTTTAATATCCCCAAGCTCTTCCCAGAGCAGGAGACCACAACTCACAAATGAAAAGGCTGTTCAGAAATGCATCTTTACCTCACAAAATCCCTTTTGTGAAAATCTTTGATACTTGGCTTTAAGGTTTCTTTAGAAACAGAGAACTCACACTGGAAATTCGGGAGATCATCAGAAGGATCTGAAGGTTCTGAAGACTCCCAAGAAAATTCACATCTTCAGCTTTATGGGAATGTGGCCCCTTAGGCACAAACTAAGGCAAAATTCCTTAATATGCACATCCTTCACTCTCTACCCATCTCTAGCCCATTCCTACTGTTTTAAATCTTCCACAATTAACAGCAGCTACCACGTGTTAAGAACCAATTAGTGAAGACACTAAGAATTTCACGTACATTATTTCGTTTAATCCTCCCAACAAAGTCACGAGCAATCCGAGGCCTGGTGGTTCCATGAGTTGCCTCAGGTCACCCTGCGAGTGCGGCAGCCAGGATTCAAGCTCAGGTCTGACACCAAGCTCTCCCTCTAATCCTTGCACAGTGCCACGTTAGCACAAAATATTGTCTTTCCCTCCTGCAAAAGTGCAATATCCTGCAGCTCCACATCGCAGCAGAAGTTCGTCTTTGCTAGGTCAGTGTGTTTTTGCCACAACAGGGATAGGAAACAGAAAAGGTGGAAAAAAAATTTAGGTTCAGAAGAAAGCTGGCACCTCTGACCTCTTTCCAACCGTTAGAGGGCAGAGGGGCAGTCCTCGGAACAAATGGAATGAATCTGTGGTCAGTTTCCCATTCATGTCTTTCCATCCCTGGCTGGGAAGAAAGAGCTGGCGTGACAAGTCTCTCCTGGGAAGAGAGGGCTGCACGGGGGGCTCCGTGTCTGTGTTGCTCAACACTCTGCTCTCGGCAGCTCCCTCCTCGCCTCTCCCTCTGGTCAGTGACTCATGAAATGAGGACAAGGCTCCAGGGAGCTGCATGCCGCAGCTGCACAGCCATGAACCAGGAATGACAACAGACACAGGTGTTTAGTCATTTTCTCTCCCCGTGGGCTCTCTTCTCCCACACACCGCAAGTGTCTCTTCCTAAGCAAAGGGAGCATGAGGGTTGGCCCGTAACGAAGTATGAACCTGGCATTTCATCTGAGCCAGCACAACTCAATACCTAAAATGAAAGCAGTGAGCCCTCTGCCACTGGAATGTGTATGAAGCCTCAATATATTTTACCTTTGCTGAACTTTCAAACTGAAATACCTCATTACGATTGAGAGCGTGCCTGGCATAAGAAACCCAGTTCTTCCCCACTCACTTCATGAGGCCTATTTTTTAAAAACATTATTAATGATCCAAGGGATCCTAAACAGAATCCGCCTGCCAAGATTTATTTGGCAAAGGAAATTTACTCTATCTCCTGAAACACAGGGATTACAAATCAGTTCCAATCTTCTCTTTGCTAAACTTTTCACCTACTCACTTAAAGAGAAAAATCACAACTCTATGCCAAATCAGCACTGTTAAAATGAAACCTCAGCACCCAGCTTTCTAACACACTTACCCTGGGCGTTGGAACCGATGTCATCTTCCACTCCTACTACATACGTCCCTCGACTCAGGGGTGGAGTGTGAGCCGGCACAGGGTAATTTGGAAGAACAACTTCTCCTTCAGGATGGGCTGGAGGAACATCCCTTTCTGAAGGCACCGCCGCTTCACCTGGGTGGGGCTGGATGCTTCTGTTTCCAGGGTGGGGTGGTGGGGCTTCCCAGGAAGGAGCCAGTGATTCTCCATCCACCTCTGGTGGAGCCAGGCTTCTGGTCCCTGTCTGGTCTGAAGACTCAACTTTTAAACTGGGGGCCTCTACTTCCTCCAAAGATGCCCCCTCTTTGGTTTGAGGGTCCGAGGTGGCAGATTCTGTTTCAGGGTAGAATGGCCAAGAACTAGGTGTTGGGTATGGCAGAGGGGAGGCCAGGGCAGACTCTGGAGGGGAGATCCCACCTCCTACAGGCTCCGAGTCAGCTTCTGGGTGGAAGGCAACATCAATGCTGCTGTGGCTGTTGGATGCCTCCTCTGGCTCACTCGGTGGGTATTCCACTTCCTCTTCATTCTCATCATAATAATCCAAGTTGTCCTCAGTGTAGTCCCTCTCTAGGGCTGCAGCTTGGCTGAAGGAAGGCTCCAAGGGAGCCGAAGAGTGGGCAGTGGAAAGTTCTCCTCCAGCTGTTGCTGGCTTGACATTATCCAGTGGGGAGGCGCTGCCAATATGGAAAGCCCACACTCCAGGGATGCCCAGGTTGCTTAGTCTAAATAAAAAGGAAACAGTCCATTGTAACAAAAGTGCCCACTCAAACACCTTCCTACAAAGGTGAGCAATTTATTTTAAAACCAAAAGACTGTTAGGAGTTGACTCAGAGTTTGCACTGGTGTATAAAGCCAAATAGAAGCAGGCTTACATGGTAACTAAAAGGACCATCATGGACTTGTGATGTAAACTACCTTTTATTTAACAATATGTTTCAAAGGTGGTGTGCCATAGAATACCAGACCATCAAGTTATCAATCTGCTCTACAATCCAAATGGTTTATCTAAAATCTGGCTATTTGAAAACATATAGGGAATGTGGGAATTTTTCCTCTACTTGTCTGGAAACTTGTAACAGAATCAAGAAAACCTATGCTTAAAAATATTTGCCAAATACTGAAACAGTAATGACTACTCACGCTTTTGAGAGCTGGTATGTGCCAGCCTGTGACAAGTGCTGAACATTCTTCAATACAATCTGCAAGGTAGGGGTGGTGATTGTACTCAATTTTACAGAGGAGAAAAGAGGTTTAGAGAGGTTGACTAATCTTCTTAAGATCACATAACTAATATTAATAATTGGCAAAGCCTGGGATAGAATTCAGTGCTAACACCAAAGCCCATGCTCTAAACATCTACATTATATTATGTCAGAAAACGAATCCCATATACTACAGTCAATCAGCATCTGAATTATCATTACTTTATGGAATGTTAAAGACATTTCACTGTTTATTCTCATAGACTAATCCATTAATTAATCTACATAGAATGGTGAGTCAATATAAAAAAATTCAAAGAAATATAAATGCCCAAGTCTAAAAAAAAATGTGAGCAAATGCAAAACAAAGTTTAGGGGAAAATTTACAAAGTAGCTTAATCAAAATATAAAGGATCGTAGGTGAGAGGTCTTTCCAGAAACATCTGGAAACAGCTCGCTCATTTTCTCCATGAGAAAAGAACAGGGACTCTATTCAGTCTTTCAAATATCCCAATAATCCATTATTTTAGTCAATGAGACATTGTCCTAAAGAGGACAACTGCATCGTATAGGGAACAACTCATATTCTAAAAATATAGGATCTTGAGCAAAGGTCTGGCTAGCTTAAATACAGCAGTTTTTGTACTCCTCTGATGTTTGTATAAAATACTATGTGCAAATTCTCCCACACCATGGAATTTCCTCAAAAATTAGTCAATGATGAGTAAGAGTTAATGACTAATAAGATAATAAGAAATTCATTGAATTGTGCAAGAACAAAAGGCCTTTCCTCCTTTGGGTAGGTACTCATCCTGTTCATGTGGATTTCTATAGTAATAATATTTTTCAACACAATTCCAGAATATCTTCCGTGTGTGTGTGTGTGTGTGTGTGTGTGTGTGTGTAAAGCATAACTGTGATCTTGTGTGGAATGTGCTATGTATATTTGGTAAGTACAAAAGAATTAATGTTGGTGTTTATCAGCAAGCGAATAAGAAAAACCAAAGAAGAGAAAATCCTGAAGATCTGAGGCTACTGAGTTTATTATCACATTGGAGGTACTGCAGCTGTGACATTTATTCTTGAAGTTAGATACAGAAAACTATAAAAGCTTCAAAGAACAGGAGAATACAAATTATGGCATATAAAAGCTAAATAAAATAACCTTCTAATTAGATATAAATCACTATCCTGGCTTTCATCATTATGCATGATAGGAAAGTAACCAATTTGAGTTCATTTTAAAATCCAAGGTCATTTGGAAAGCTTAGTGATAGAAAGAACTTTATTTCCTAGAAAGAAAAGCTAGGCTACAAAACGGGATGACACTGTCTTCTTCCCTGGGTTGTTAGGAGAATTAAGTGAGAAAACAACATGAAATGCCTACCATGGGCCCTGCACGTAATATGTACTTAGTAACTACTGTCTTGTCGTTCAGGAGATAGAAAAGTATAATCTAAAAAAATGCACATATGTGCATTCATATTTAAATTTTCAGAAGAAGAATATGACAAACATTATGAATTATAGAATTTATGACCTTTGAGCTTACAACTATGAGGCAAGTGTGAGGAAGAGAAAGATCCATTGACTAAGAAAATTACTTTTTAGAGATACGTACCGAAGCATTTAGGAATGAACTGGCATGATGTTTGCGACTTTAAAACATTTAAACAAAAAGATGAATATGGCAAAATGTTTATATTAATCTAAATGATGAGTATTTGGGTGTTCATTTAGCTAGACTCTCCACTTTTCTGCCTATTTTTGAAAATTTTAATAATGAAAAGTAAACAAAAAGATTATATAGAGAGACATTGCTATAACTTAGAAATACAGAAGGTCTTTCTAAGAATAACACCAACACCCAAAATCATAAAGGAAAAGACCAATAACTTTGATAAGCCAAAACTTACAACTTATAAATAATAAGTAAGTTCAAAGACAAACAATGCCTGGATAAAATATTCACAACACAAGAAGCTTACTATCCTTACTATATTTTTTCTTATTTATGAGAGCTCTTTCTAAACACCGCAGTAGAAAAGGATAAGAACAAACAAGTCACCACCAAAAAAAAAGATATATATAATCATGTGTCACCTAACAATGAGGATACATTCTGAGAAATGCATTGTTAGTCAATTTCATCATTGTATGAACACCATAAAGTGTGCTTACACAAACCTATATGGTATATCCTACCATACACCTAAGCTATATGGTATAGCCTATCGCTCCTAGGCTACAAACCTGTACAGCATATTACTGTACTGAACACTGTAGGCAACTATAACACAATGGTAAGTATTTGTGTATCTAAACATATCTAAACACAGAAAAGGTACAATAAAAATATTATAATCTTATGGGATCACTGTCATATATATCATTTGCTATTGACCAAAACTGTCATTACATGGCAAATGACTGTAAATGGACATTAAAGATATGAAAAGATGTTCAGTTCTGCTAGTATGAAAGAAATGAGAGTGAAAATATGAACATTTTATATGATCAGATTTGCAAACATTAAAAAGAACAAAAGCCGGTGGCTCACACCTGTAATCCTAGCACTCTGGGAGGCCGAGGCAGGCGGATTGCTCGAGGTCAGGAGTTCAAAACCAGCCTGAGCAAGAGCGAGACCCTGTCTCTACTATAAATAGAAAGAAATTAATTGGCCAACTAATATATAGAAAAAATTAGCCAGGCATGGTGGCGCATGCCTGTAGTCCCAGCTACTTGGGAGGCTGAGGCAGAAGGATCGCTGAGCCCAGGAGTTTGAGGTTGCTGTGAGCTAGGCTGACGCCACGGCACTCACTCTAGCCTGGACAACAAAGCGAGGCTCTGTCTCAAAAAAAAAAAAAAAAAAAAATGGGCCAGGCGCGGTGGCTCACGCCTGTAATCCTAGCACTCTGGGAGGCCGAGGCGAGCGGATTGCTTGAGGTTGGGAGTTCGAAACCAGCCTGAGCGAGACCCCGTCTCTACCAAAAAATAGAAAGAAATTAATTGACCAACTAAAATATATATATATATACACAAAAAATTAGCCAGGCATGGTGGCGCGTGTCTGTAGTCCCAGCTCCTGGGGAGGCTGAGGCAGTAGGATCGCTGAGCCCAGGAGTTTGAGGTTGCTGTGAGCTAGGCTGACGCCACGGCACTCACTCTAGCCTGGGCAACAAAGTGAGACTCTGTCTCAAAAAAAAAAAAAAAAAAGAACAAAAACCTGTAGGAAATAGACTCTGCCAATCAAGCTCTTGATTAGTGGTGAGAATATAATTTGGTGACACAATTCTGAAGGAACTTTTTAATATATATCAAAACATTTAACTGCATATATCCATTCTCAACAATTCCACTTTTAAGAATTTAAAGGAGAAATGATCATGTGAGTAATGTGTATTCTGTTGTTTACTGCAAAGATATTTATAACAAGAAAAATAAGAAATATGTTAAATGTTTAAGTTGTCTTTATAATATAGAACATATATAATGTTTTATGGCCTTAAAATGATAATATAGACAGATATCTGACTGAAAGATCCCTAAAGATAGTGAAAAATATGAAAATGCCACATGTATAACAAAAGAACCATTTTGGTTTTAAAAAGTTTTTTCATATACCTAAAATTCTGGAAAAGACTATTAACACTAATTATTGCCTGAAGTGGGTAATTTTTACTTTTATTTCACATTATTCTGCATTGCTTATACATTATTTTATTTTATATTAAGCATGGATTACACTAAAATCTGTCAGTCATTTGGCCTCATATCTTACTCTGCTCTCACTAAGCAATTCAGAGGTTTCTGAGAAGCATCAAAGATGAAAATAAGGAAAGGCACAAAGGAGTAAATGGAAGTGCTATGTGTGCGTGTGGGTGTTAGTTCTAAGTGGTCTTTATGGCTCTGGTGGGAGAACACAGCTGCTTCTTCCTACAGGCTTTTTGATCCCTTCTGCCTCCTTGACCCTGTGCAGACATCACTTATTCCAGTGCTCTATAGTTTGTCTGTCTGTCTAGCCTAGTAGGGTACAAGGTGCTTGTGTGCAGGGCCTGTGCCTTGGATATCTTTGTAGTTCAAGTGCTTGGCTTGCTGTGCACTCTCTATAATGCCTGAGGAGCAGAGAATCTGCACTCCCAAGTAGAAGAGGAGGGTGGAACCAGAGAAGGAGCAAGGAGCTGAGTTTGCTCCAGAGTCTAAACTAAGCGGCAGCCTAGAGGAAAGACCTACAGGGACTCAGCATAAAAGAAGTAGTTCAGAGCTCCAGACTTGGGCTTGGATTTTGGCTTTGTCACTTAACTTTGAGATCACAGGCTCCTTTGTAAACTTGAGAAAATAGTAGTACTTGCCTCCTACAATTCTTGAGCTTAAATTAAGATAACATCTGGCAAGTGTTTAGCACAATGTTTGGCAAATAGTAAGCGCTCCATAAATGTCATCTCTGAGTCACTGTACCTGGTGGTAGTGCCCTCTTTCTGGTAATGAGTAGAACAAAGCAGGTGTCAGGCAAAAGTGTAAGGTGTTCCTACACCCAGGAATGATTTAATGAAACTGAGAAGCAGTTAAGGGAGGCCAGGAAGTAAACCACATGCTCTGGCTAGCTTCTGGATTCAGGGAAGGAATAAAAGCAAGGACCAAAAAAAAAAAAATCCCCCAAAACCCTGAATTCAATAAGCACCCTAGTGGACTATCTGGACTGACAAAATGTGACAAGGCTTGTTATTGCACTAGCAGAGTAAGTCACTGATGGGACTAAGGAATGGGTTCAAGGCATTGCAGGTAATGAAGTCAGAGAGAAATCCTGAGACTTCTGAAAACCTACCAACCCGTTTTATTTATTTTTTCTAAATTACATTACTCAATTTAATTTTTAACAGTGTCTGTCCAAAAGACTAAATCACAATGTCTCCTCCGGGGAAATGATTAATCTGGCAAACCTCAATTCGGGCAGTTATATTACCGGATATTTTTATGTGGCTCCAAGAGCAATGTTTTTCATAGCAAGCCTCAGTGGCTCCCCAAATACACACACACACACACACACACACACACACACACACACACACACACACACACACAGAGTTCTGTTTCTAGTATCTATACTCAATAGGGAAGGACAAATAAACAACCTTTCATATTTTGGTGAACTTAATCCTACCAGGGTCTAATCTAGTTCCTGGTTTTGACCTGATGCCTTGCTTGGAAGTCACCAAGGTATCATCTTAATGGTCTTATGGTCACTTTTAGAGGACCTCCTAAAAGTTCTTATATGCAAACAGGAAAGGGCCTCAGCTCCGTGTTACTCACTGGTAGAGATTTTTCACAGACTGTTCAGTGCTGGTCAGGCTGAAATACGGTCCTTCTCTCTTCAGGTCATCAGCCTCCCCTCGGCAGAAGCCCACCCGAGCTGGCAGCTGGAGCTGCACGTTGTAAGACTCCTTGGGGCGTGTTCCAAAGAACTGAAGGCCATCGGCAGGATAAAGAAAGAGGGCGTAGGTATCAGACCCATCAGACGCCAAAACTGCCTGGAAAGTGTTCAGCTGTGGGGGAAAAAAAAATTGGAAACATCCTTAAAAAAACAAACAAAAGAAGAAAAAAACCAGAATGTAACCAAAACATCATAAAGTGCAAAGGATTTCCCCCTTCCCAGGACTTTTCCAAATTGTCTTTAAACATTGCATTTCTTTAAAATTTCCTCTTCAAGTTACAAATATAATTTTATAAGCAATATTACTTATTATTGAAAGCATCTTTTATCAATTTTAGATTAATAGTTTAAATATGCATAGGTAAAACATAGGCTAAAAAAATAAAAATACTTTTGCAGGTTTCAAACTTCTCTCATCCAAATCTCTTTCCAGGCTAAGAATAAGTAGCAAAATAAACTTGTCCATTCCCACAGTCACTGCCCTGATTTACAAGCCGAGGCACTCAGCAGCTCTCATCTGGATCATTCATTCATTCATTCATTCATCAGTTTATGAAATGCCCATTATGGGAAGCCCCTGTGTTCAGCCTCCTTACTGTTCTCATAGCCTCACTCTCTTTTCTAGTCCATTGCCCTTCCATGCCAGCAGCAGAGTTATCCTCATTTCACAGCCGAGAAAAGGGAGACACAGAGGCTCACAGGTCTGCATAGGGTCAGGTAACAAGTTCGCGGTGCCAGGCAGCCAGCTCCAGAGTCCAAGCCCTGCACCACTCGGCCATTCTAACCACTCGTCAGCTTGCCCATGGTCTGTAACCTGGCTCCAAACTGCCTCCCCGGGCTCAGTCCCACTGCATCTTCATCAGACTATTTAACAGTCCCCACTAGCACCATGTCGTGCTCATGTTTCCCTGTGCCTAGAAATCCTCATAGTCTTCCAATGCTGCCACTCAGAGGCGTTTTGGATTCCCTGTAAAATTATTTTTGTTCTCTGACCCTCCATAACACTTTCGTGAGTATCTCTAGTTAGCATTTACCTGATTCTGCTCGGTTAGGGGTTTACATATATGTAAACTCCATTCATTCATTCATGTGTACATTCGTTCAAGCAGCCAAGTGCCTGCTAAGCGCTAGACATTATGCTGAATGCTGAAGACAGAAAGAAGCAAAGGGCAAAGAGATGGTGCTCAGAACAGTCTCACACGTTAGGAGAGGGGAACAGCTTTGGCTGAAATTTTAAGAGAGTTATTGGAGAAGGTAGTGGAGGCCACAGAGGAGATTGTGTGCCCTAGGCCTCAGGTGGGGGTGTGGAGGCGTCACAGAGGCGGCCTATGAATGTTATAAACACTGCAGGAGCCAAGGCAGACCAGAGAGACAGAACCGGAGCCTGAATTAGCCACACACTCAACACCCAGGTTTTTCTAGAATCACTCTAACATTCCACTTACATTTGCGTTTTCAACAAGACAGATTTTTGCCTTTACTTTCATCCAGGTATCTATCTGCTCCCCAAACCCCCAAAAGGTCTGTTAACAGTGCTTGTTTATCTCAAAAAGATGTTATATTTAGGACTCTTAGACTACCACTCTCACTATATCAGAACTCCTTTTACAATTTACTAAGGAACTGGGGAGGTATTTTTAAAATGCCACTAACTTCATACATAATGTGACTCTTAGAAACACTATTTGATAAGTATTAGATTATTACCTCACCATTTTTCTAGACAGACAAAATTAGGCACAGAGAAGAACGTTACATTTTGCTAAATAAAACAGCAAGGGAGGAATGTTCACTTCCTTTAGTTCTGTCCTAAGACCTCTATCCCCAGAAGTTGTTCCACCTCTTTTCCAATGTTAATTTTTCTTTTCAATGTTTAATTCCAAAGTATGGTTTTGAGCTTTTGCTGATAGGTCAAAAAAATGTAGGTGTTAACATGCTTTTCAAGATAAAACAAAATACAATAAATCTTTCTTTTAGCTCTCTAACATAGAAAAGTCATCTTGTTTTGTTTCATTCATTCATTCAGTTCACAAAGTAATAGACAGTGGTCTAGCATATTTGTTAATGTTCTAGTTGTTGATTGTTTCATCAGCAAAGCTTGACTTTTTCAAAAACAAAAGGCAAAGAGTGTTTTCTAGAATTTCTCAAAGCTAAAAAGCCTTAACTGCTGCCAATGTAAACAAAGGCTGTTCTGCATCATGTCTGTACATAAGATATTCTATATCATCAATTAATGTGGACTCACTAACTTCAGAGTTTTGCTTGAGTCAGCATAAATAAAGATCAACTAGGGAAAGAAAAGTACTTGAGGAACGTGGCAGAACCTTGTTTTAAAAAGCTAAGCTTTCAAAGCTCCTGGCATTGATCACCCACAATAAATGTAAGACAGCAGAAAATCCTGGTTCTAAGTTTAGAGAAATTCTGTAAGATAAGGAGGTTGTATAGATTGTGAAGAATTGAATGGAATGGGGGATGTAGGGGGAGAGAGAAGTAAACAGAGCTGTGAAGGGGAAAAGTCTGGCTTTTTGCAGTGCAGTCTGGGTATCTAGCATTTTATTTTATTCCTTCATTCAGCCAACAAATTCATTTCAATTAAAATTTATTCAGTGTCTTCTATATGCCATCTCTGACACAAACACTTATCATAGGTGGCAAGTATTTAATTTCCTTGTTTCCACTGAAATAGGCCAATATCAGAGGAAGAAAACAATTTCCTTTTAAGTAGAATTTACAATCCCAACTCCAAAAGAGTTGGGCTGTTTAAAAGCCACCCACACACCAAATGATCACTTGTAAAGTTCTCTGTCTGTTCTACAAAATTCTACATCTAATTGCTAAAGAGCCCACTTCATGAGGTCCTGAAGGGCTCCTCCTCTCAAAGCACTCCTTGACTGGCTTCCAAACAGGAAAGGTCCTCGCATTCCTAGATACAAGCCTCTGCAAGAGCCCCACAGGCTCTGTCTATGAAAGGAAACCCTCAGATGGGCTGCCAAACCCCACAAAAGGGTCACTGGTTCCTAGCTCCCCCAGGACCCCAGAGAGGAGAGCGGGGCCTCTGCAAGAAGAGAAGCAGCACAGAGAGGATCACCACCAGTGGTTGTAGCTTCAAGGTTTCTGCCATCCTGTTATCAGAAAGAGAAAAGCCAGAACCCTCAGCAGAAAACCAGGCAGGAGTCTGACTGTTCCTTCCAGGTATGGGGACATTACCAATGGATGTTGATTTGACACTCAGCAGAGCCAGGCTGATGCATATAACACATTCCCTTCTAAGAGTTTCTAATTTTTGCAATTCACTTAGTTAACTGCAGCCATCTGGCAAAAAATCAGAATGGTGCCATCCCTCTCCCCAAGGGGCTTGCCTATAGAGGCACACCAAAATTAAAATGAAAAGTAAGAACTAGAGTGACTCCTACAGGGGTTGCAAAGTTCTCTTTCCTGTCTTCCTTAGGGCCACATGCCCTCTGGAGTTGGATCATTGACTTTGGGCCTCCAGTGTTTTGGTGTGAAAACTGACCTCCTCCTATAATTCTTCACCTCCCATTGCTTGTAGGATACTTTCACATGCATGATCTTCCCTAATTTATTTTTCTCCACTAAATCCTACAGATCCTGCCAAAAATTCAAAGATAATTGCTCAGTGCTATCACATACTTAATATTATATTCTTCCTGACACTTAGTCTTCAGCAAAACTTCAGCATTTCTTCAACCAATTTCCATACATGTCTCTATTCTCTCTGTCCTTCACAGTTGTATCTCAGACTCAGGTCAAACTCTCTCAGATAGACTGTAAACCTCCACTCTTCTCGACCTTAGCTCCACATGACAAAAAGCTACAACAAAGTCTTGCTTCTACTTCTCATTTCTCAGTGGACTCCGACCCCTTCCATCAATGACTATCATTCTTTGAACCAAGTCAACATGCTTCAGTCCCCATGTTAAGGCCTTCATTGAGTAATGTCTTAGTGTGTTTTCTGTTGCTTATGACAAAATACCTGAAACTGGGTAATTCATAGAGAAAAGGAATTACTGCTTACAGTTATGGAGGCTGAGAAGTCCAACATCAAGGGGTTGCATCTGGTGAGGGCCTTCTTGTTGGGGGGGTACTCTCTACAGAGTCCCAGAGGCACTCAGGGCATCACAAGATGAGAGGGCTGAATGTGATATCTCAGTTCTCTCTCACTCTTCTTATAAAGCCACCAGTCCCAACTCCCATGACACTCCATTACTCCATGAATGGATTAATCCATTCATGAGTGCAAAGCCCTCATGAATCAATTACCTTTAAAGTTCCTACCTCTCAATACCACCACATTAGGGATTAAGTTTCAACATGAATGTCAGAGAGGACACACGTTCAAACCATAGGGGGAAACCTTCCACTCATCTGTCTTATGTCACTGCCCCATG
The DNA here is from genome assembly GCA_008750895.1 of Mirza zaza. Taxonomy (NCBI): domain Eukaryota; kingdom Metazoa; phylum Chordata; class Mammalia; order Primates; family Cheirogaleidae; genus Mirza; species Mirza zaza. The sequence continues at coordinate 21,892 of VSMD01113424.1, forward strand.
ACTCCTTCAGTCATTACTCCAGCCCCAGCTCACTCAACCTTCTCCCAGGACATGCCCTAGCTCAGAACAATCTCTTCTCCTCATTCTTAATGTCCATTCTTTCAGCACTTTCCACCCAACTTAAAGTCCAGACCAACAAAACATTCTCCACAATACTCAGATATGTGTAACCTAGTCCTCTATAACCTCCATCCCTAAAATGACAACAAAATAGTCCTTCTCCCTCCAAAAAGATACAGCTAAAGTAAACACTAGTTCTCTTTATGTCTTCAATCAGTATTTCAAAGGTCAACACCTTGATGTCTCTGTTCTATGAAGTGCCTATGACAGTTCAAGAAATCTCAGATTACTTAAATTGATAAACACTATTTGTTCACATTTTTTCAGGTGCAATTATACCTTGACATTCCTGTGATATCAGGAACAACATCCTGTCACACCCAACACACATATTCATGGACAGAAAGGGCACTGACTAAAATTGTTTTAAATGGTAAAGATGCCATTCCTCTGATATCTTCCAGTTTCCAGTAACTTTGCAATATAAGGTTAGTATGCCAAGATTTAAGAAAGCCATGTAGTGCTCACACAGTCCTTCAAGCAAAGTAGATTACTGCTTGCCAAAATCTATCTCCAAAGAACTATTAAAACAAGAACTCAAGTCCCAGAACTCTTTAAAATATTCAGAAGAACCTTCGACGTGGGTAATTGAAAAAACATCCCCTATCCAAACAGAATCCTCCTTTCCTTTCTAAATGAAACAGATTCTGAAGCCAACTCAGCATATTGCTGAGGAAAGATTTTAATTAGAAAAGTAAAAGAGAAATGGAATCCACAAATCTTTCTCTATCCTAACTCTCCCTGCTCAAGAAAGGCCCAGACAAAGGTAATTCAGGAAACCTTGCATTTAAACAGTCGTTATGCAAAGGACTTATATCATGGCATCCTTACAAGATAGAGATCAATGACAACCGGCAAGCAACTTAGCCTCTTGGAGAGGATATGCACTATCTTTCTAGAGCTAAGAAACACTCTGAATAGTTAACGTTGAGATAAATCGCACAGTTTCAGCCATGGAGTATGACATTTTAGATTCAAATCTCAATTCATAGAAGGAAGCCCTTCCCTACTCTAGGAATGAGGCATTTCTTCACTTAGCAAGCCACCCCCGCCCCACCCGATGCCCATTTGGAGTACTGCAAGAGTTGATGACAAGACTAAAGACTGGGGGCCTGGGTTCTTTTACTTTCTCCAGGCAGAGAGTGTAAAACACATCCAGGACAGTCTCCTGCAAACTAAGGAACACGTAAACTGGTGCCTGGAAGGCAATTAGGCAAAAGTTACCAATTGGTAGCTTGGCCTACCAATCGCAATTCCTGGAATATCAACTAAGAACATGTACAAAGATTTAACTTTTTTAAAGAGTGCTTTATGCTTTTATTTATAATAATGAAAAGTTGGAAATAACCTTAATGACCACTGGGAACACTGGTTTAGTAAACCGTGGTAATCCACTAGATACAGTCATAACAAATATACAGTCATTACAAATGCTGTTGTAGAAATATATTTATTGACAATGAGACATTCACAATACACTATTCAGTAAAAAAAAAAAAAAGGCAAGTTATACAACAGTATGTGCATTGTGAATCCATCATTGTAACAGCAATAGAGATATGCATAAGAAAAAATTCTGGAAAGCACATACAAGAAAATGTTTAACAGTGGCAGGGAAATGAGTGGTTCTTTTTTAAATTCCCTGTATTTTCTGATTTTTGCTTCGATGAATATATAGTTAGAAATACTAGTATATTAGAGATGATTTTTAAAATAAGCAACCAAACAGTAAATTGCCTTATGTTCCGAGGAGTTTCCACTGTACTCGGGGTCTCGTATCTGTACTCCATCTGTACTCGGGGTCTCATATCCCCTAAGCAGTTGTTCTCAATACAGTGACCACCTGTCAGAGCCTCAGAAGATGTCTAGAGACAACAGCCTTCTTCACTTCCAAACCGCTTCAGCCCTGGTGCCACCAAATGATACATCAGGTTCAGCGCAAGAGCAGACTCAGAAGAAATTCCGAACCAGTGCCTGGGTTTCTGCTCAGAATTCAAGCCCATCCCTCAGTTCGCTCGGTGGTCAAGCATCCCTGGTCACTTACCTCCCCCGAGGGCTCCGCCCCTCGTGTGACCTCCTCATAGGCGCCCACCTGCTCCCAGGTGGCCAGGAAGACGTGGGTGGGGGTGAAGCGCGCGGCGGAGCGCGGGAAGCCTGCGCGCACGTAGCGGGCGGCCAGGCCCAGCACTGGCAGGGAGGTGTCCTCGCGGTACAGGACCCGGCCCCTGCCGTGGCTCGTGTCGATGTCGGCCAGGAAGGGGGCGATGGCTGGGAAGTCTGTGGGGAAATCGTCGTCCACATACTGAGTCTCCCTGGGGAAGTCCTGGGTGGAGATGATGCCGTTGGTGCCCACCTAGGAGAGGGACAAAAAAAGTGACGCTCGCTCAAGCCTAAGGGCGGCCACCCTGTCGCGCAAGGAAGGAAGAGGACTGCCCAGGACAAGAAGCTTCCCCTCTCTCACCGACTAGGGAGTCAAGGTTCAGGTGACCAAAGCAACTTCAGCGACGGTTCCACCCCCTACCACTACCCCAGCAGCGTGACACTATAGGTCCAGGCGCGCTAAAACTCCTCACCCATCTTCTCACCCCCTGAACACCCCGGGAGCCCCATGTCCCTGGGGGGAAAGCCTCCTGGTCCGAGGAGGGAACACCCCATCTCTGCAGACGTGCACAGCCTTCTCGCGGTCCTAACTACAGACCCCAGTGGCCACCTTAGCAACGCCACCTCCTTCCCTGCCTGGGACGCGTACATGGCTGCGAACAATTCTTGCTCCTCACAGCTGCGGGTCAGGCAGCAGCATCTCTTCCTCGCTGGGTCCCACCACAGGGGCGCTGGAGGACAACCGGGGGTGGGGACTAATTCCTCCCCGCCGAGGGCAAGGCGTCGGTGAGATTGACCCTGTATCAACCCCTGGGAAGAAGCCGGGAGCAAAGTGCCGAGTCGCGCAGCCGGAGGGGGCTGAACTTACGTAGAGGGTGCTGAACTGGGCTTCGTAGAAGCGCAAGGGGATCGCCAACTTCACCGCGGCTGAGCTTTCGTCGTCGCCTTCCAGCAGGAGCTGGTCCCCCAACAACTCCCCGTGGGGGAAGAGCTCGCCCGGGTGCAGCGCCGCGACCCGCGACAGCAGCAGCAGCAGCAGCAGCAGCAGCAGCAGCAGAGGTGGCGATGGCAGCGCCGGCCGCCCGGCCGCCCGGTCCCCCCGCATGCTCGCTCGGCCCGTGGGCTGCCCCGCCGCAGAGCGCGTCCCGGCCCGGCCGCCTGCCCGCCTGCCCACTGGCCGCGCCGCGCCAGCCTCGAACCTGAAACCCCGGGCGCCCAGGCGGGGCGGGATTCCAGGCCCGCCCAGCGCGCTGGTTGGCTGCGGCCCTCGGCCGGCGACCAATCCCCCGCTCTGAGAAAGTTCGGCAGCTGCCACCACATCTGGTTCTCGTTAAGTTTTCTAAGGCAGCGGTCGCGGGAGCGGCGGGGCTGGCGGGGCAGCAGCCCGTGGCCCGGGCTGCTCCGAGTCGCTCCTCCTCCACTGCGCTCCTGAGAGCTCCGTGGGCCCGCCTCCCTTGCCCGCTGCCCCGCAAGCCACCCCAGCCCCGGGAGCTGACGGCCCGGCGGCCGCGTTGCGGGAGGTGACTCCGCGAGCAGGGACCCGCGGCGGCCGGTGCGGCGCTGGCTGCGCGGCGCGGCCCGACGGGCTGGTGGGACGGGGCGGGGCGGGGTGCTGCAGTTAGGGTGTGAGGTTTGCACCCTGCCCTGGGGTCCCGGGCGACCCTAGCCCCCAAGGCCGGGCCCTCGGTCCGAGTAGCAAAGGGGCGTTGTCGCTCTCTCCTTGCCCGCTTCGCTGCACCCAGAGGCGCCCCGAGAAGAAGCGCGCCTTTGTCCGAAGCGGGAGGGACTGACGCCGGAGTTCCGACCCCTCCTGGAGGCTGGCCGCAGCGGAGGGCCCGGCCTCCCTCTGAAAATACCTTCCCTGGGGAATCCGCGGCAGGGACGAGCATGAAACGCGCCTGTGTGTGATCCGCTCCGTTAGGGCACCAGGCAGACGCGGGCGACCCGCCCCGTCGGGGGAGCCCTGGGCTCCCGCCCGCCGCCCGCCCCGTCGGGGCTGTCCTGGCCGGCCGCGGGCTGGTAACCCGAGCCGCGCCGCTCCGCAGGATGGAGCCGCGCGACAGCTAAGCCCGCTGCGCAGGAGAGGGGAACCCCATCCACCCCAAACATCCCCTCTGCGAAGCCTCAGGAGCCGGACGAGATTTTATTACCGTTTTTATTATCAAGAGCTTGAAATTTCCCCGTCTGTTTTCTCTCTCAGGCCCCCCGTAGGGTCCTTAGAAGCAATGGTATTTAAAAAGAAAGGAAAAAAGCGAGCCCTTGAAAATTCCTTAAGGAACACTGGAAAGACAGATTTCTCTTCGTAGGTGTTTATTCCAATTTTACAGACTCTTGTGGGCCTACAGGATCCTGAGCCAACGCTAAAAACCTTGACGATATTAGACTGTGAGACTCACAAGCATCAACAAAAAATGGAAAAAACTGGCCCAAAACGGTTTGCTCCCTCAGACTGTGGAGAGTTGTGTATTTGCTGTTATATAAAAATATCTTTATGCTTGCACATATATTTTCTCATTCTTTCTGGTGTCAGGCATTTTCATTTTACTGAGGATGAAATGAAGGCTCAAACACATTAGGTGACTTGACTTGCCCAGGGTCACCTAAAGTTACTGGCTGATAGAAAATCCTTTACTGGCCCCTGCAGTTTTTCCTAAATCGGCTAACAATAATAGTAATTTACATTTGTTCAGTGCTACTAAGCCGGAAGCTATTGGGGCAGGCAGACTCTAAGATGGTCTCCAATGATCCGAATTTCCTGGTGTTCCCTCCCTTGCATAATCCCTATTCCAGGAGTGTGGACTGACATGTGACTTCTAATGGAGAGTGGCAGCAGTGAAAAGACGTCACTTCAATGGTATCAGGCTAAATAAGATTGTGACTCTGTCTTGCTAGCAGACACTCTGTCATTGACTTTGATGAACACAGTGCCATGTTGGCTGATACCTCAGCCTGTGTAATATTTTATTACTAATATTTTAAGCCGTTACGTTTTGTCATAATTTGTTATGCAGCAATAGATAGCTGATACAGTCAGACACTGTTTTAAGGAAACTAAGGCTTAGAGGGGTTTTAAAAAAATTAGTTATTATCACATTGCTGCTAAGTAACAGAGCTGAGACTTGAACCCAGTTCTTTCTGATCTCTAAACCTCTACTCCTAACCACTAAATTATATTGTGGCAAGGCCCTTTGAAAAGTAGCTTTAACCTAGGTTTCTAACCTTGTCTTCTGCCACAGCCACCTTTCAGCTGAGACTTTAGTTCTCAAATGCAACATCCTATTTTATGATTTAGAACATGTTCACATGCAAGTTCTTTTATCTACAGTGAGATTTCCCAGTCAATCTCAAGCCAACACTTACTCATCCTTCAAGACTTGAACCCAAACCCCCCTCCTTCAGGAGGGTTTCTGGAAACCACAGTTTGATTTAGAAGCCCCTTCTCCTTGCTTCCATGTGCCAATGATCATATCATCTATGACACATATCTCCTATAATCCTGATCTCCACATGTCCCCCTCACCACCACCATGGCGTGTTGAGGGCAGGGATTCTGTCTTATTCGGTGGCTGCCACAATGCCTGCCTGGCTCATTTAGAAGTATAAGAAATGTTTGTTGAATGAGTGAAGACAAGCAAGCCAGCCTGGGACTAGGACCCATGTCTGCTGGCTCAAAATGCAACATTCTTTCCCCTACACCACCTTTCCTGCTAATCAGACCTGACTCTTGTAATCCTCTTTGCTAGGCTGCCTAGCAACTCACCTACCACTGCTCTCCAGTTTTTGTCATTCTTTCATTCATTCATCCATTTGACAATGATTTCCTGCAAGTTTACCATGACAGACACAACTCTGCAAGAAATAAAGGAATACCAAGATGTGGCCCCTGACCTCAAAGAGGTTATGATCTGGTTGGGAAAACCAGAGCATAAATATGAAAAGAGAAGCAATGTTACAATGTAGCATGCATTTAATAGCAACACAAGCAAAAAGAGCCCTTGATCCAAGAGGGTGTCACTAGTTTTGAATCTGATGCTATCTGAGTACAAACAAATAGATCCAAGGAGCTAAAATGAGAAGTCTTGTTTCCCTGTCTGCATAAGGTGGCTGAATTCTCCTTGAAATAGAGGCTTTGGACAGCTGTGCTTATGGAGACATTCCTTTGAGCTTTTATTCTAATATTATTTTTAAAAGACTGTATGGCACCAAGAGTAGTTTCTCCTTTAAAATGTCACTTTGTGTCTTGGGGAAAAGAAAAAAATCTGTCATAGCTATTTCACTGGTCAAAGTAAATACTGAAGAAACACTTCTCTTGTATCCACAGCTCCCTTTGCAAGAGTAGAATTTCCATGACCTGCCAGACTGGCTGAAGAGGCAGAGGCCCCTTTCAGGCTAGATGTCACAGAGGACTTCTGTACCAGTTTTTAGCCCTCTTGGGTGGGGTACTCACAGTTGGGTCCTCAAAGATCTGAGCATTGCTTGAGAAGTACAATTATTTAGTTGCAACACTTTTCATCAGAAACTAGGGATGGTACCAGATGTTTTGCCAATAGACCTCAGACTCTCCATAGTTATATTTGTTTGTGGCTGTATTTCTGTTATAAATACCAAGACTTCAAGAATGATGACACTTCCTGTTATTTTAATCAAGAGAATGAAAACACATTTGCTCCACAGTGTGGTAAATAGATGTTGGTATTCAAGAGCAAATTCTATGTATAACACAGACTGGTATGTGTATATGTTTGTATTGGAGGTGGTCTTGGCAGAAAATGTCCCAGTTCTTGTTGCACAGCGATTCTTTGCATAATTTTAGTGTCCATTAAATTCCAGGGTGGGTGTGCTAGCATGTAGAAAAAAATAGATTTGAGCAAATTAGCATGTCTTCACAGACTCAGGCTTAATTAAAATTAGGTTAAGCCTAAGAAAAACCATGGAGTAAGTATTTAAATGTGCAATATGAGCCTTTCAATCTTTTGATAATGACTCACTGCAGATACAATTTTGCCACGACATATTTAAGCAGAGAGAGGGTTGGTGTAGCAGACACTACTGGATTTCCCAACAGCATTACCCATTTATTCCTTGGTTTCAGAAACCCCATATTGTTCAGGTAAAGGGTACAGCAAGCCCAGGAGTGCTGTGCTCCTCTCTTAGCCCCAGTAGATGAGCTATGATTGGTGGAAGCCAATCACGATTATGCCTTTCTCCTTGCAGTGATGTCTCCTGTATCTTCAACCCTTTCCTGTTGGCCCTTTTCCCTCTGCCTCTAAATACATCCCAGTCTTACCAGTAAAAATCCTACTTCCTTGTTAGCTTAGTTTTATTTCTCTTAGTTTCAAGCACCTCCACTGGAAAGGAATTTATTCTTGCTGCCTGCTTCACTCCACAACAAAAATAATCTTTCCACCTCCATCACTGGACTGCCCAGGCAAAGACCAACAGTGAAATCATTCTAATCACACTACCAAACCCAATGGGTACCTTTTACTCTTTATCTTATTGGACCTTTTTGCCAATAGACCTCAGACTCTCCATAGTTACATTTGTTTGTGGCTATATTTCTGTTATAAATGCCAAGACTTCAAGAATGATGACACTTCCTGTTATTTTAATCAAGAGAATGAAAACACATTTGCTCCACAGTGTGGCAAATAGATGTTGAACCTACCGACCACTCACTTCTAGGCCTCCTCTACTCCTTTCACTTCTCTGGCTATTTCTTTGTGGTATCTTCTATGAGGTACTTGTCTTCTGCCTCTGGTATCTAAAAATATGGTATTACCATGGCCTACAGTTCTTCTCTCTCCTTGTTGTCCTTGGATGTCTTGATTCCTCTAATAGCCTCACCTCCTACAACCTTCAAATAAATCCTCAGCCCTCAGGCTTCACTTAAGTTTTGAACTTATAGCCAGTTCCCTGCTGAGCATCTCCCTGAGATAACACCTCAACCCCACATTTAGGAGAACTAGATCTATTACTCAGAATTTCTGAGTTTTCAGTTTCACTTAATGGCAACAATATCTACTCCTTTATCACTGTTAACCTGTCTCAGGTCCTCATCGTCTCTTGGCTACAGCTTTTGTGGCAGAAATAATAGGTTAGCTTCGTGAGGATGTACTTCCAAATTCCCTCTCCCTTGCCCACATTTTTCTCGACTTCTCTTGCAGCCAAAGGTGGCCATCTGGTATAGTCCCGACCGAACTACCAGAAATCTGACGGAAATCTGGTGGTTTCTGTAAAGTCTCTTGTGTTGATAATTAAAGGGAATAGTAGCGTCTTTCCCCATTGTCACTGCCTTAAACGTGGATGTGATGTTTTGAACTTGGCCAGCCACCTCTGACTATAAAGTGACAACTATGAAAACAAAAGCATGGCAAACCAAAAACGCAGAAAGCGGATAAGTATCTGAGCCACTCAGTCACCAGACTCCTTGTCATGTGAGAAAACAAACCCCTAATTGCTTAAGCCACAGTTACATGCAGCAGTACCAAGTCCTACCTGATACAGTCTTTCCCTAAATTCTTTCTTTATGTATATCTAAAAACCACTTCTGACCATCACACCTCCCTGCCTAACACCGTTAGTGGATCTCCCTCCCCTTTGGGTAAAGCTACAGCCATCTGGCCAGGGTGGGAAGGCCCTTGTGGCTTGGCTTCTGTCTGTCATCTCCTGTCTTTCCTGCCTGACATCTTTATCAATGCTGAAATGTTTCTAGGTTCCCATCACACCAGCAGCCAGCGCCTGGTGTGCCTCCGTGTGTGCTGTTTCTTGCCTGGATCATCCTTCCCATCTCTGAAGATCTCTGGTTCCCTTCAGCACTGAGTTCAGAGGTTGCCTCCCAGCGGCAGCCTCACTCTGGTCCAGTGTCCATGGAGAAGCTCTCCGCTATGCATCCCCAGCACCTGGGCATGCCCCTGTCTTAGCTCCTCACCTGAAATACGGAAATGGACCATTTATGTCTGTCCCTTCAACTGGCTACAAGAGTAGTTTTCATGTAATGATACACTATTGTGTATCTTTATTTCTTGTGTCCTCTTATCTACTTAGTATCTCTATTTCTGCCTGTCTCTTATCATGAGCATAGGAAAGAGTCAGGCCTTAGAAATGTATTCCTTGACAGTCCCACATAGACACTGGAATGTGAACCAACACTTGAGGCCTGGACTGTCTCTTCCTCGTTCTGTGTCTCATGGGTCTAGCACAGTACCTACTTGTCACAGAAGGGCTATTCAGCAAGCCCTTGTTGATTTGAGTTGAAAAAAACTGCTGTAAAGAAATCTTTCATAACTCCTGGACTTCTTTTTTAGTAATTCACTCCCTTATTCTTCACATATTTGTTACATTCTTGATTCTTGCTGGAAAAAATAGGGATTAAAAAGTTTGGTTTTTATGTTAGCAGATGAGATACATTCACTGCTAATTATGCTTGAAGATATTATTGCTAATGGCATTATTTTCCTCTAGAAAGAATAGTACAGAAAAGCCAATACTGCTCTCCCCTCCTGTAACTTCTACTGAAAGCACTGGCTGAACCACAAAATTTAGCACTTAATTTTATATTAACAACATCAGTATCTATCTTTTCCACAAAGAATTCTGTCCCCACCCATACTGTAAGTTCCTCAAAAGTTCTACTTTTCACTTCCTTTAAGACTCCTACCGCTGCCCAACACAATGTTGAATAAATAAAGGCTGGTCAACTTCTAATGAGTTGGGTGACGCCCAAGAGTGACGCCAGCAGGTGCTGTCTCCATTGGGCAGTGGCTGTGGCTGTGTTTCCAGAGGCTGTTGACCTTGGCTTCTTCTTTCCTAGACATGCTGTGCTTCTTACAAAATTGAGTCACCTCATTTCTGTTCCATGTGACCTCCTGGCCACTGTCACTTCCTCTAGAAGTTGGTGCATGAATCAGAACAATGCTAATAAAGCCAATAATAATAATAATAAAGGAAGCTTTAACTGAAACTTTATAATGTACACCAATGGTCCCCAACCTTTTTGGCACCAGGGACTGTTTTCATGGAAGACAATTTTTCCACGGACCAGGGAGGGAGGTATGGTTTTGGGATGATTCAAAGGCATTACATGTATTGTGCACTTTATTCCTATTCCTATTACATTGTAATATATCATGAAATAATTATACAACTCACTGTAGGTTGGGGACCCTTGATGTACAGGGTTCTGGCTAAGGACAATATATGCAATATATGCATTATTTCATTCACCCAATGAACATGCCAGTTTGCAGATAAAGAAACTGAGCCGAGTGGGATTAAGTAACTTGATCAAGAACCCAGCCAGCAAGGGTTGAAGGTAGAATTTAAGGTCTGACTCTATGACCCAAACTTTTTACCACCTAAGACTACTGGTAGACCAGTTGCCTTGCTCAGGAACATGGTCATAGACTGTATCTCTAATTTTAACAACCTAATGAAAGAATTCTGATATTCCTTGTCATTTATAAAGTTGAAATTGTATTATCTTTATTGAATACCATTTATTAATGCTTAGAAAATTATAAACATTTAAACTTTGTAGAGGAAACGTGACCTCACACCGTTAATGAGTTTGCAATCTAGATTTGAAGATAATAACTATAATTTATTATTTGTTATGCAGCAGACACTGTAATATATTATTTGTAATCCTTAGGACAACCTACAAGAGGAGTAAAATGAGATTCTGAGAATTTAAGTGACTTGCTCAGGCTACAACAGCTAGTAGCAGCTGAACTGTGATACGAATGCCCCCAAAGGCCACATCACACATGAACATAGTTATGCTTCATTAATCTGGTAACAGGAACCTGGTTCTTAAGCCATCTAGAATGACTGTGAGCTCTAAAATGAATCAGAAATCCCCTGAGCATGAACATCAGAAATCACAACAATAAGGAATGAAAAAAGAGATATGTGAAGGCTAAAAAATCTCCTCGGTCGGGCCGGGCGCGGTGGCTCACGCCTGTAATCCTAGCACTCTGGGAGGCCGAGGCGGGCGGATTGCTCAAGGTCAGGAGTTCAAAACCAGCCTGAGCGAGACCCCATCTCTACTATAAAAATAGAAAGAAATTAATTGGCCAACTAATATATATATAAAAAAAAAAAAATTAGCCGGGCATGGTGGCGCATGCCTGTAGTCCCAGCTACTCGGGAGGCTGAGGCAGCAGGATTGCTCGAGCTCAGGAGTTTGAGGTTGCTGTGAGCTAGGCTGACGCC
>VSMD01113432.1:0-78558 GCA_008750895.1 Mirza zaza
GGATAGCCACTTGTAGAAGACTAAAGCAGGACCCACACCTTTCACCTCTCACAAAAATCAACTGACGCTGGATAACAGACTTAAACCTAAGGTACGAAACTATTAGAATTCTAGAGGAAAATGTTGGAAACACTCTCCTAGACATTGGCCTAGGCGAAGAGTTTATGAAGAAGTCCCCAAAGGCAATCAAAGCAGCAACAAAAATAAATAAATGGGACATGATCAAACTAAAAAGCTTCTGTACAGCCAAAGAAACAGTCATGAGAGTAAACAGACAACCTACAGAATAGGAGAAAATTTTTGCATCCTACACATCCGATAAGGGGTTGATAACTAGAATATACTTAGAATTCTCGAAAATCAGTAAGAAAAAATCAAATAACCCTATTAAAAAGTGGGCAAAGGACTTGAACAGAAACTTTTCTAAAGAAGACAGAAGAATGGCCAACAAACATATGAAAAAATGCTCACCATCTCTAATCATCAGAGAAATGCAAATCTAAACCACAATGAGATATCACTTAACTCCAGTGAGAATGGCCTTTATCAAAAAGAACCCAAACAACAAATGCTGGCGTGGATGTGGAGAGAGAGGAACACTCTTACACTGCTGGTGGGACTGCAAACTAGTTCAGTCTTGAACAAGTTTGAACAAGGGACTTTTGACAAAGTCCAAACTAGTTCAACCTCTGTGGAAAGCAATTTGGAGATACCTTAAAGCGATACAAGTAAATCTACCATTTGACCCAACAATCCCATTACTGGGCATCTACCCAAAAGATCCAATGACACTCTACAAGAAAGACACCTGCACTCGAATGTTTATAGCAGCACAATTCATAATCGCAAGGGTGTGGAAGCAGCCCAAGTGCCCATCAATCCAAGAATGGATTAATAAAATGTGGTATATGTATACCATGGAGTACTATTTAGCTCTAAGAAACAATGGTGATATAGCACATCTAATATTTTCCTGGTTAGAGCTTCACCCATACTACTAAGTGAAGTATCCCAAGAATGGAAAAACAAGAACCACATATACTCACCAACAAACTGGTATTAACTGAGCAGCACCTAAGTGGACACATAGGTACTACAATAATAGTGTATTGGGCAGGGGGACGGCAGGGGGGGGTATGGGTAGATACATACATAATGAGTGAGAAGTGCACCGTCTGGGGGATGGTCATGCTGGAGACTCAGACTTGTAGGGGGAGGGGGGGAAAGGGCATTTATTGAAACCTTAAAATCTGTATCCCCATCATATGCCGAAATAAAAAAAAATAAAATAAAATAAACCATGGTGTGGAAGCCAGGGTGAAATGAGTTGCTAGAAACAAGAGATGGTTACCATGGTTAAATATGAAAGAAGAGCCAATTAAGTGAAGACAATTTGTAGTGAAATGTACCTTGTAAGAGAAAGAATGACGAGGTTGTGGGGAAAACCATAGCTACTATTTTACAATTTCAAGGGGTTTGGTAGCAAGAGGACAAGACAAATTGAATCTTTGGAGACTAGTGGTGTGAGGAAAGGCTTTTTCAGGATAAGAAAGATGTAAGCAGCATATTTGTAGGCAGAGCAAATGTAACAAGAAAGGAAAAAAATATGGAAAATGGTTATTTAATGGAATGAATTTTAAAGGCAAGAAGAAAGAGTTAAGCTCTAAGTCCAGATAGAGGTTAGCACTAAAATACGGAGGAAGTATGGCTGTTTTCTTCTTTTCTTTAAGACAGAAAGGAAGAATAATATGCTGGATATATCTGAAGTCTTCGTATGGAGGAGGGAGTCTATACAGATCATTTGAGGTAGCATTGAATAAAGAGAGGATTTCAACCCCAAAAGGAAGAAATAGATTAGGCTATAGGAAGAAGGTTAAAATTCTTTTAGGAGGTGATGAAATATTGAATCAGGAGGCAAGTAGTAGTAGTGCTACGGAAGAAGGATTGGGCGGTAGGGATCTGTAGTGAGATCAGATCAATTTCCTTATCTACTTTCTCCAGCAGTATTAAAATACTCTGAAAGCAGTGAAGGAAGAAGTCTGTAGGGGCTACTGAGAGTTGGCGTTAATGAGAGAAAAAGTCCAATGGGTGAGATTTGAGAGTATTAATGAGAAGATAATTAAAGACACTCAATACAGATCTTACAATCTAAGTTAAGGAGAAAAGTGAGGTCAGAAGGAGGTTGATAAACCAGAAATATAAAGATGGTTCAAGGGATGAGACCTAACAGTGAGAACAAAGTTCAAGTTAGTTGCTAATAAAGGCACAGAAAATGTGGAAAGTAAAATGGTCTGTTTTTGAAAAGAAAATTTCAAAGTTCAGTATCAGTAATATTGATCAAGGGCCCATTGTAAGTAAAAGAGTAAGCTCTTATTGATCCAGAATGGTTAAGAATTGAAATAGCTAATTAAGTAAACAAGCTGACTTAGAATTAGTGTTTCATATATACATATATATGTATATATATGTGTGTATATATATATATATGTAATTATAAATAATTAAGTGCATGAGATTTTACCAGATCAATCATTATTTTTATTCCTGACAATCATGGGAATATCTGAAATGTTGAAAATTCCCTATCCCAATTTAATATTAATGTGTTTAAGTAACAGAAAATAGTTATATCTATTTCTATATCTATCTTTCTACACCTGTTTATCTACATATGTATATATTTTTTAAACTGCATGTTTAAAATCCATAAAATACTCTGGATAGACTGCATAGACTGTAGCATGTAAAGTCTCTTCTTTTCACACACGACTATCTTCCCTAATAGGTATATTAGACATTGCTAGAAGGCTGAAAGAGCGAAAGATAAATTGCCTTAGTATTTACACAGTTGTATAAACCATATTTCATAGTCCATGTTCAGTTGCTAGAACAAAACACCACAAACTGGATAATTTATAATGGGAAGAGATTTAATTGGCTTATGGTTCTGAAGCCTGGGAAGTCCAAGATCATGGTACCTGCATCTGATTAATGCCCTCTCGCTACATCATAGAATGGTGGGAAGGCAAGGGAGAGTACACGAGAGGAAGAGAACAAGAGGGAACTGAACTTCATCCTATTACCAGGAACCAGCTCCCATGATAATTAGCCCACTTCTGTGGGTTAACAACAATAATATCAATGTTGTATTAGCAGCATTAATACAGGCATACCTCAGAGATATTATAGGTTTGGTTCTAGACCACCTTAATAAAGCAAATATTGCAATAAAGTTAGTAGCACAAATTTTTTCATTTCCCAGTACATATAAAAGTTATGTATACCCTATGCTATAGTTTGTTAAGTGTGCAATATCATTATGTCTAAAAAAAGAAATGTACACACTTTAATTTAAAATATTTTATTGATTATCCACTCATGGATTGATGGGCTCTTGGGTTGCTTCCATGACCATGCAACAGTGAATTGTGCTGCTATAAACATTCGGGTGCAGATGTCTTTATAATAGAATGTCTTATGGTCTTTTGGGTAGATGCCCAAACAATGCTATTGCAGGGTCGAATGGTATTTCTATTTCTAGCTGTTTGAGGTATCTCCAAATTCTTTTCCACAAAGGTTGCACTAATTTGCAGTCCCACCAGCAGTGTAGGAGTGTTCCTGTCTCTCCACATTCTCGCCAGCATTTGTTGTTTGGATAATTAAAATGTGGTATATCCTCACAATGGAATATTACTCAATCCTAAGAAATGACGGTGAGCTAGCACCGTTTATGCCATCCTGGATTAAGCTTAAGCCCGTTATCCAAAGTGAGGCAACACAAGACATGGAAAATGGGCCCTACATCTACTCGCCATCAAATTGGTAGTGACTGATTAAAACTATGGCTTTCGAATGGTGGCAATGCTCACCAGGGATTCGGGAGGTGGGGGGACCCAATCTTAGGGAGGTGGTGAGTATTTTGGAAGGGAAGGACATAACTCTAACCCTTCTTAGGGAGAGGCAAAGATATACAATGTAACCAAAATGTCAAAAAACCAAAACAAAACAAAACTTTTTATCAGGTGGTGGGCAGGCAGTAGGGGGGAGGAGGAATGGGGTGTATGCTTCCATAACATGTGTGATGCACAGCACCGGGGGATTGGACACATCAGGGGGAGGGAGGGGGGGCAGGGGCAATATTTGTAACCCTAACAATATTTGTACCTCCATAATATGATGAAAAAAAAAAACCTCTGCCAAATACTTCATGTTACTATATTTTTAGTTGGCCCTTGGACAAAATTACATGTCAATTTGGGTAATATGGAGAGGGGTAAAGGTAGCAAATGTAGTTGCCTCTATGGCTTCTATGTATTTTCTCTTTCAGACCCTATAAAATTTTTGACATTAAAAAAGTATATATTTTATTGATAAAAAATGCTAACAATCATCTGAGTCTTCAGTGAGTCATAATCTTTTTGCTGGCGGAGGGTCTTTTCTTGATGTTCATGGCTGCTGACTGATCAGGGTGGTGGTTGCTGAAGGCTGGGGTGGCTGTGGCAATTTCTTAAACAAGACACTAGTGAATCTTTCTCCATCTGTTGACTCCTCCTTTCCTGAAAGATTTCTCTGTAGCATGTGATGCTCTTTGATAGCATTTTACCCACAGTAGAACTTCTTTCAAAATTGGAGTCAATTCTCTCAAACTCCGCAACTGCTCTGTCAACCAAGGTTATGGAATATCCTAAATCCTTTATTGTCACTCTAACAATGTTTACAGCACCTTCACCAGGAGTAGATTCCATCTCAAGAAAATACTTTTTTTGCACATCCATAAGAAGCAAATCCTCATCTGTTCAAGCTCTATTATGGAATTGCAGCAATTTAGTCAAGTGCTCAGGACCTACTTCTAATTCTAGTTCTCTTATTATTTCCACCACATCTGCAGTTACTTCCTCCACTGAAGTCTTAAACTTCTCAAAGTCCTCAAAGAAGGCTGAAATCAACATCTTCCAAACTCTTGTTAATGTTGATATTTTGATTTCCTTCCATAAATCACAAATGGTCCTAATAGTGTATAGAATGGTAAATCTTTTCCAGAAGGTTTTCAACTTACTTTGTCCAGATCTATCACAGGAATCACTACCTATGGCAGCTGTACCCTTACGAAATGTATTTCTTAAATAATAAGACTTGAAAGCCAAAATTACTCCTTGATCTATTATGGGATACAGAATGGATATTATGTTAGTGGATGTGAAAACAACATTTATCTCTTTGCACATCTCTATTGGAGCTCTTGGGTGACTAGGTACCTTGTCAATGAGCAGCAATATTTTGAAAGAAATTTTTTTTTTCCTGCTAAGTAGGGCTCAACAGTGGGCTTAAAATATTTAGTTAACCATGCTGTAAACAGATGTGCTGTCATTTAGGCTCTGTTGTTCCATTTATACAGCATAGGCAGAGTAGATCTATCATAATTCTTGAAGGCCCTAGGATTTTTGGAATGGTAGATGAGCATTGGTGTCAACTTCAAGTCACCAGCTGCATTAACCCCTAACAAATGAATCAGCCTGTCCTTTGAAGTTTTGAAGCCAGGCATTGACTTCTCCTCTCTAGTCATTAATGTGAAGATATCATCTTTTTCCAATATAAAGCTGTTTCATCTATATTAAATATCATTTAATGTAGCCACTTTCATCAATAATCTTAGCTAGATCTGGATAACTGGCTGCAGCTTCTACATCAGCACTTGCATGTTATAGAAACAGCTTTTTTCCTCCATAAATCTCATGAAATGACCTCCATTAGCTTCAAACTTTTTTTCCTGAAGCTTTTTCACCTTTCTCAGCCTCCCTAGGATTGGAGAGAGTTAGGGCCTTGCTCTGGATTAGGCTTTGGTTTAAGGGAATGTTGTGGCTGATTCAATCTTCTATCCAGACCACTAAAACTTTCTCCATATCAGCAATAAGGCTGTTTTGCTTTTTTATCATTTGTGTGCTCACTGGAGTAGCACTTTTAGCTTCCTTCAAGAATTTTTTGTTTGCATTCACAACTTGGGTGACGGGGGCAAAAGGCCTAGCTTTTGGCCTATCTTGGCTTTTGACTTGCCTTCCTTATTAAGCTTAATCATTTCTAGCATTTGATTTAAAGTGAGAGAGAGCCATGACTTTTCCTTTCACTTGAACACTCAGGGACCACTGTAGGGTTATTAATTGGCTTAATTGCAATATTGTTGTGTCTCAGGGAATAGGTAGGCTTGAGGAGTGGGAGAGAGATGGAAAAATAGGTCATTTGGTGAGTAGATAGAACAAACACAAGCTTTATTGATTGTTTGCTGTCTCATATGGGCATAGTTCATGGTGCCCTAAGACGATTATAATAGTAGCATCAAATATCAATTATTGCAGATTATGGCAAGACATATAAAAGTAAAACCTTTGAAATATTGCAAAAATTATGCAAATATGACACAGAGACACTACGTGAGCACAAACCATTGGAAAAATGGTGCTGAGAAGCTTGCTCAAGGTTGCCACTACCTTTAATTTGTGAAAAATCTCATAAGTGCAATAAATCAAGGTATGCCTATGCATTCACAAGGGTGAAGCCCTCCTGACCTGATCACCTCCTAAAGACCCCACCTCTTTATACTGTTAAAATGGCAATTAAGTTTCCAACTAATAAGTATTGGTGGGGACACATTCAAACCATAGCACCATATAAACGAATGCAAAGCAAAATGTGCCATACAGGGTTGTGGGGAAACCAATGGGTAGAAGGGTCTTGGATGCCCACTTTAACTGGGGGAAAATGATAAAGAGACAATAGGATAATCAATGACAATAATAGGATTTCTTGCCATGGGGACGTCTAAACTAGACATGGATAAAAAGCCAGATAAATGCAAAGCTTAAGACCTCTCATTTTCCTTTCCTTTATATACTGTGTTATTTTTCTACATTATATTTTTGGTACACAAAGTGATATATGGCATAGGTTGCCAAATTTTACAAAGTAAATAATACATATAATTCAAACTCTACTGAATAAATATACATTCTGTTTTTAATGATTCAGAAGGGCCTTCATAATGATGGTTATTGTTGAAAATAGATTGCTTCTCAGCTAGCAAGAGGAATTAAAGCTAGTTTATCTTAATCCATGCTAATCAATCTATATTGTGGAACTCAATTTGGCAACGAACACCACATACTTATAAGAAAGAAAGTAAAAGAAGCATAATTATTAGTTGTGTTAGACAAGGGAAGAAGTGGTATCAGCTACCCCTCCTCTGTCACTGTGGTTCAGAATACACGTCTTCCCTCACACAAGGTGTGATGCCAAAAGATACCACATTGCTTGCTAGTACCGGACCCACGACTTGGGTGAATTCCCTATTCTGCCCAGTTTCTGAAATTAAAGTCTTTTGTTTTGACGAAAGGTAGCAATAGGGTTTGATTTTGGAGTGTCAACTTGGTTACAAGAGGGTAAGCTTCAGGGAAGACGATAGCTAAAAATCTAAGGGAAACATGTCTCTCTCTCATAGAAACATTCAGAGAGGCAGTCCAGGTCTGGGGTGGTGGTACTGCCACCCTCAACATGTAGCTTTCAAGATTGCTCCAGTCATCACCAAATCCACACCGGAGACTGAGGGGGAGAGGGAGTTTGGGGCAAATATCTTTAAAGAAGTGGCAAATGTCAGTCCCATTAATATTTCTCTAGCTTGAAATTAGTCCTGGCCAACAACTAGCCTCACAGAAGCCCATTAGATACAGTTTCACAAGGGGTCCACAGACAAAGTGGCAGAGAGAAGAGATGAGGGACAGATGGCCTTTTTGTTACTCATCCGACTGGGGCAGAGAGCTGTGCTAATTACAGCAGCTCCACGTCAGGTCTACACCTTGGACATACTTTTTGTTGTTGTGGTTCTTAGGTATTTTTTTTTTTAGTGTTTTTCTCCCTTCCCTAATTATTCTTTACATCAGGAATTGCTTTTGAGTCACTCATTTCTGTTAAAATTGTTCCATCAAGAGCTGACTGTTACTTTTTATTGGCTTGTTCACACCTAACACCTACTTACTCACACAAGGGGGAAATAAATTGCTATTGGCTTACCTCCTTAAATCCACTTAGAAAAAAAAATTAAATGAAGCAGAAAGAATACTTTTGTCCAAGGCATCCTGATTTGAAAAGATGATTTGTATGCTATTTACTCAAACTAGTGCATTTCACTAAAAAGCATCTAGAAACATTAACCTAAACATATTTGTATGCTTGTCTTCTCAAAGTCTGCCATGTAGTGATTATTTTTCAGATAGTCACCATTATAAAAATATTTTATTGAATCCTGTTGTGGTTATGTTAGCATATAGTGTGAAACATTCAGATAATTAAATACATTTTAGAAACACTTGCATTCAAAGAGTAATGT
The DNA here is from genome assembly GCA_008750895.1 of Mirza zaza. NCBI lineage: Eukaryota > Metazoa > Chordata > Mammalia > Primates > Cheirogaleidae > Mirza > Mirza zaza. The sequence continues at coordinate 8,375 of VSMD01113432.1, forward strand.
ATTAACATGCATTTTCTTCTTTTATTTACCTTAATCAGTGAGATATATATGGGGGCAAGAATGATAATAAAATTTCTATTTTCCAGAGGAAGACAGTGAAGTTCTGAAAACATAAGTGATTTGCCCACCACCATTCAACTGGAAAGTGTGCAAAACAGATTGAAATCCAGTTCTACGAACACTTTCTATTTATTTTTTTTTTTTGAGACAGAGTCTCGCTTTGTTGCCCAGGCTAGAGTGAGTGCCGTGGCGTCAGCCTAGCTCACAGCAACCTCAAACTCCTGGGCTCAAGCAATCCTGCTGCCTCAGCCTCCCAAGTAGCTGGGACTACAGGCATGCGCCACCATGCCCGGCTAATTTTTTCTATATATATTAGTTGGCCAATTAATTTCTTTCTGTTTATAGTAGAGATGGGGTCTCGCTCTTGCTCAGGCTGGTCTTGAACTCCTGAGCTCAAACGATCCGCCCACCTCGGCCTCCCAGAGAGCTAGGATTACAGGCTTGAGCCACCGTGGCCGGCCAACACTTTCTATTTTCAAAGAATGATTTTCCATTCATATCAAACAAAAGTTCTCTCGACTCCATAATCTACCCTGAAAGATAATTATCTTAATGACTTTTTGTTTTAGAGTTCTTTTTGCTTGTTTGTTTGTTTTCCTTTGTTTCATTCTTATGTGTAGAGGATATAATACAGATTGAGTATTCCTTATCTGAAATGCCTGGGATCAGAAATGTTTTGGATTTTGAATTTTTTTCGGATTTGGGAATATTTGCATTACATATACTTAGCAGTTGAGCATCCCTCACCTGAAAATCCCAGATCCAAAATGTTCCAATGAGCATTTCCTCTGAGTGCCTGTCAGCACTTGAAAATTTTAGATTTGGGGACATTTCAGATTTTGGACTTTCAGGTTGGAGATAGTCAATCTGTATATACAAAGTAGTTAATGAAAGCCTTCAGGGTACTGTTTTAAGCATCATTGCTATATAGGAGATAAGCACTTATATATATTAACAGTATAAAAACAGGTGACTTTTAATATTACAGTATTTATAATCAATCAACAAATCTGTGCAAATTTCACTAAGATTATGCTGTAAGCCAACAGCATGTTAGTAGCTAAGTGTGTGCATGTGGGTATCAAAATAAATAGGACAGTTTCTGGTTTCAGAGACTATAGTTAGGAAAGCATTATTTTATATATATAGTCATACAGTTACAAAATATTGCTATAGTGTTAACAGTTACAAAGCATTTTCCATCCTTTTCCTCTACCCAAACTATCTTGTGAGCTAAGCAGGGCAGGTCTGGCTACTTCTATTCCACGGATGAGGCATCCCTGGATTGGAAGGATTCCGTGGCAGACATTCACTCATCAAACATGTATGGAGAGGCCAAGGCGTGTGGCTGTGATGAGAGGTGCTCTGGGACTGGGAATATGACACATGTGGTGCGCCTCCCACGGGCTTCCAGAGTAGGGGACAAGAAGGACACCTAACGCCCCGCTGTGACACTGTGGTGGCTATGACAAAGGTAGAAATGGTCTCCAGTCTCCACGGTGAACAGGGCTCAGTTATCTGTATTTGATCCCAGTGCCTTTTTCAGGAGCAACTGAGTAAGCAGCAGATTCTAATTATAAACATGACTGGAATTCAGGAAAGGAAAGATCACTGGGATATGCTGGATCGTTAGAGTGAGTGAGGTTTAATTTTGGCTTTAAAGAATGAGTTCACGGCTGGATAGATGCAGGGGAGGAGAAAGTGGCAAAGAAGCAGATTGTGCTTGCAAAGCAGGAACTTGGCAGGCAACAGTGTTGTGCTGTGATGGTTAATTTTATGTGTCAACTTGACTGAGTTAAGGGATGCCCGGGTGGCTGGTAAAACATTTCTGGGTGTGCCAGAGAGAGAGATTCTGGAAGAGATTAGCATGTGAATCAGCAGACAGAGTAAAGATTTGCCCTCACCAATGTGGGCCAGCATGTCCAATCCTTTAGGGGCCCCTGAATAGATAAAAAAAGGTGGAGGAAGGATGAATTCTCTCTCTCTCCTTGAGCTGTGATGTCCATCTTCTCCTGCCCCCTGGAATCAGAGCTCCTGGTTCTCCAGCCTTCTGACTCCAGGACTTAGACTAGCACATACCCTCACCTCCCCCAGCTCCAAGTCCTAACTTCGATTGGGAGCTACACCACCAGCTCTCCTGCTTCTTGGGACTTTTAACTCAAACTGAAAGACATCACAGACTTCCTTGGATCTCCCACTTACAGAGGGCAGATGGTGGTGCTTCTTAGCTTCCATAATCGCCTGAGCCAATGTCCAGCATTAATTTCTCTGTGTGTGTGTGTGTTTCTGTCTCTCTGTAGAACCCTGACTAAATACAGTTGAGAAGGAAGTGAGTTGCCATTTCTGTCTGAGGTAGAGCGTGTAGATTGGGAAAAATTAAGAAATAAAGCTTCAGTAGTAGAATGGCACAACATGATGTGATCACTAAGGCTAGGTAGGAGGGTTTGGTCTTTATGTAGAAGAAAATAGGGTGTAGAAGTTTTCTGAGCAGAAGACTGGCATGGCCGTATTGGTATTTTAGAGAGATTATTGCAATGGTGGATGTATTTGAGAAGAGATGGGTGGAGACAGGCTAACCAGTTAAAGAACTGTTGTAGCATTCCAGGCAGGAAGGATGAAAGTCTGGGCTTTGGTCTTAGCAGTCAGAATCAAGAAGAAAGGGTAAATTTGAGAGACACTGTAGAAGAAAAAAATGACTGAACACAGTGACAGATTGCCTCTAGCGAATTTCAAAATGGCAAGCGTCAAAGATTACCTTTCTCTTTGTACTCATTATACTTTTCATTTCATTGCACTTTCCATTAATTCTTTATGACCTGCCATTTAAGCAACTAGTAAGCATAATTTAAACTCTTAAGAAGATATGTGACTATCCTTTTCTGAAAAGTACAAGGAGATGAAAGATGTTAAAAGTATACTGCATATAGTAAGTGCTCAATAAATGTTCATGAAGAAATTAAACTTTAAAATCAACAATGCATAAAGAAAATCCTTTTTTCATAAATGAGCTTTTGGATCTAGGGTTGTCACACTGGAGCTATGTGAAGCATGAAGTCAAGAACAAAGAAATGGAGATTTTAAGTTTTAAACAGTGAACTGTTATGAGACTGCTTCAGAAATTCTTGAAAAGAAATTGATACAAGCAACTTGAAAGGTAATTCAAATGAAAAGTACCTCATCTAATTTTTATAATGGAGTTAAAGTACTGGATTGGCAAAATTATCTAAATATAGATTTGTAGTACTAGAGTTTATTGAAAGAAGTCCAGAAATGAAACCAGATCTGTTTAGTGACAAGAACATAGAAATGACATTTTTTCTCTGTCAATCTTTTGTGTATGATAATGACTATATTATTATTATAAACAAAAGATGGGTAGGAATAAAGACACCATAAGGTTATTTCTTCATATTTTTGCAACCCTCTCACCAATATTAAATAACATGCCTGAAATGAGAAACATAATTTAGGGTTTAAACTTCTCTTTTACATATATTAAAACATAGTTTTAAAAAGTCAAAGTTTATTCAAACCACCATCAAATTTGACTTTGTTTTAATGAATGAAAAATGTTCATATTAGGTTTAAAATTAAAATATTTTATCTGGAACAATAGTAAGTAAATAATATTTTTTGAATTTTTATGTCATGGTTTTCTGAACATTGTATCGGACATTTTATCTAATCTGTTTTTTTACTGCCATTATTTTCTTAGATGAATACTTGACATAATGAACTCAAAATACAAATCCATGGGTGTTTTTTTTCCTCTTCTTCGGTTTTGCTTTAGTACTCAAGTTATTTGTTTATACTTTAAAATATTTTCTTTAAATAAAAATGCACATATAAATTATTTCAACGTTGAAACTAGAATATCTTTCAGTGCTTGTTGACATAACCCCTTCATTTTAAGAGAAGCCAAAGGATGTTTGGATGTTGTATCTTTTTCAAGAGTAAACAGCTACTTAATGTCAGAACCACCCTTTTTTTCTAGGCTCCATTTTTCCCCATTAAAAACACAAACACTGAAGTATTGTTCTAAAAACACAGTATTGGATGTAAAGAGAAAATTGAATATGTAATTTGTCTCCTAAATAAAACAACTTACTCAAAACAATAAAACACACACATACATATTATAATAAAACAATTGCCCTGAAAGCATTTTCTTCAGTAGGATCTATATAAGATGACTTCAGGAGCTTCAATAATTCATTCACTTTCTTATATTGTCTTTTAAATTCATAAAGCATTAATTTGATCTATAGATCCACTGTCTTGCTTGGTCAGTATAAAGGAGTGATGATTGATTTGGGCTTTAGGACACAGTCTTTTCTCATTCTGGTTTCCTTGTCTCTATTCTCCCACAACAATACATATATGAAACATAATAAGGACAAAATATAAATTTATTGGGAGCAGAATAGTACTTAAAGAGCACTAGGAGTGACTGCCAGAGATATACGCTATATATCACATATGGAAAACCTAATTCTCAAAGAAGTCAAGCATCTACCCAAATTGGCAAGATTAGAATGTATCTTAATAGGAATTTAAACCCATGGTTTCTGATTAAAATCATGTGACAATAGCATTACTCTCTGCCAAGTCACCTGTCAGAGGTAACAACAATGCAACTTTCTTAAAAATTTTTCTCAAGGAGAAACATTTAAGTTTCTAGATGAATAAGAGGTTACATCTTAATAACCTTCAAAACACATCACCACTCCCTTAAAATAAGCCTGTAATTGTCAGACTCCTGTTGGTTAATTTCCTTTGCTGGGAAGATGTGATCCCATTTTCATTGCTTTCCTGCTGGCAAAGCCCTGCTCTTGTCAAGTCATATATATTACAGTGCTTCTGATTTCCTCTAGAATTCATCTGTTTCTTTTTTTAATGATAGCAGTATGTGCCCATGATAAAACTGCAAGCTGCAGAATAGGAAATTGATTTAGGAACAATAGAAGAAGACTTTTGTTTCCCCCATTATTTGAGTGGTCTAACAATGGAATAGGCTTTCTCTTGAAAGAAGTGTTTATCGCTGTGTCAAAGCTGGCTTTGTAGGACCACTGGTCATAATGCCAAAGAGAAGAACCCTGCAGTGACTGAGTGCTGGGTCTAGGTTAGCCTTTCCCAAAGTTTTGTTACCAAAAGCGTCATCTAGGGGGTGTATTAAAAGATATAGTTTTCTTTGGTTCTGGCTATCTGTATATCAACTAGATGCCTAGGTAACTTTTATAATCTGGCAGTTTGGGAAATACTGCCTTAGCCAGTCACTAGCAAAACTTTCAACTCAGACAAGGTTTTTGCATCAGGACTAGGAATGTGTCAAGTGAGAGCTTTTCGAGGGGATTTTTAAAATTAACATTATTTTTATTGAGAAATCATAATTATGTATGTTTATGGGGTACAATGTGATGTTTTGATATATGTATACAGTGTGAAATGATTAAATTGAGCTCATGAACCTATCCATCACCTCACTTATTTTTTATGGTAAACCTTTGAAATTTACTCTTAGTTATTTTTGAAATATACAATACATTATTATTGACGATAGTCACCCTGCCATGCAACAAGAGTAGGTGAGGAGGGAATGGGGAGTTGTCCTTCCAAGAGTACAAAGTAAAAGCTTTAAGTTGTGATTCAGACTAGGCACGGTGGCTCATGCCTTCAATACCAGTACTTTGGGAGTCCCCGATGGGAGGATGGCTTAAAGTCAGGAGTTTTGGGTCCAGCCTGGACAACATAGTGAGACCCCATCCCTACAAAAATTTTTTTACAAAGTAAGTTGTGATTCAACTCTGGTTCTTTGCTTGAGGGTTGAAAACAGTTGATGGAGTACAAATAATATATGGTGTAAAAACCAGAAAGAAAAGAAGGAAGAGAGAGAAAAAGATTAAGAGAAAGACTGAAGAAGAAAAGGGAGGGAATGAAGAAAGGAAAAGATACAGGGAGGAAGAAAGGAAGTAAAGGAGGGAGGAAAGAAAAGCTGGGCTCAAATGAAAGATGGGTATTTAATACTTTTTAAATTTATTACCAAATTTCAGTGATAACTAGGGCAGTGCAAGAAAGAAATTAAATATGATTCAACCCCATAGTAAAATACAAATTGGATCCCGGGCATTTTTTTTCTTTTCCTCTACTGTCAGAAGAGTAGAGTTTGTGTAGCATGGAAAGGAGCATTTGATTTTTACAAATCTCCTAAAAAATGTAAGACATTTTTGAGTTTGAGGTAAACTAGGAAACTAAATCTCAAACATTTATCTTTTACAATGTCTTGGCTGGATCTAAACCTTCTAGCTATATATATTTAAGTAAAATTATGCTGGGACACATATGTACTTATATTTAGTCATAACATCTTTGTTTTGATAAAATTATAATTCAAATAATTTAAATTATAAGAGAATAATTTCTATTTTTGGAGATGCTAACCAAATTTTACGGATGAGCATATGTTTCAAGGACTGACATTATTCCCAATCCAAAAGCATAAATAGCTTATCTGAGCAGCTCTTAGAATGACAGCCATACAAAATAATCAACAAGCCACCTGTCCCTTAGACTGTATGCAGCAAAATATACTTAGCATTTCTACAACACAAAAAGTTGAAGTTGTTTTATTCAACTTTATTATCTATGAATAATATATTATAATACAATCAATATGTGTAGTGCCACTCAGACTAACTTTACAGTGAATTTCTCTCTGGACATCTCAATTTCCATAAGGGACCAGTTATCCATATACATATATTCTCTACATAATCCAGTTTTCTGTGCACAAATATGAAAGTCTTATAATGATTCATTTTGTTTAATAAACTAAATATGTAATTGTGCATATTTTCAACTTTGCATGAAAATTTTTTAGGTTGATATAATTTTATTATATATAGAATGTTGTTATATACTTTAAAAGTATGTTTGCTTAGAATATTTATTATATGGCACCCACAGTCAAATGACAAAAGAAATTCCCCAGAAAATAGATGTTATTAAATGCTTTATCATTTATAACAACATTTGAGTACTTCTCCGTAGGAAATTATCTTCCTCTGGGTTTATAGTATTTGTGAAGTCTGAAAATGATCTGATTCTCCTGAAAGAAGGATAATAATGTTGGCTGAAGATAGCATCTGTAACCATCTCACTCAGAGTCTCTCCGATTTCGGCAGAAATGCTTGTAGATTCACGATGGACATTCTGTCTTGTGAGCCCCCAGCTTTACCCTTACCATGGCAGAGAGGAGGGTTGCTAAAGATTTCTCTTGTTGAAGTCTGAGTTTTGACCACATTTTTAAGTCGCTCTATGAATATCTTTGAAGGAAACACCAACAGTAACAGCACACTCTCTCACATTCATTTCTGTACTAAGAAACTCACTGGGCAGCTGTTTTGTGTCAGGCTGTGCGGAGGGTATTGGGAATGAAAGCAATGATTATGACATAATTTTTGTCCCCTAGAAACTCACTACATCCTGCAGAAAGAGACACTGGGGAAAAAAACCTAAAACAAACAAAAGCAAAACTAAACCAGTAACTACTTTCTCCACCTGAAAGATACAAATGAGGTAATACTTACCTTATGCCTTAAAATTACAATAGATCTAAGCCTCTTAAACCTTTTTGTGCCCCAGGCTGTGCTCTTTGCAACTGGCTCTGAATCACTCAGGGATGTCACAGGGGAGCCGGGTACCTGTAAATGTTGTTGTCAACATCAGGCTTGGCCTCCACCGCGTAGGGTCAGGGGTTGGGCAGCAACCCCAGCGTGAGGTGCATGGCGCCTGTTCATTCTATTCTGTTCATGGCCAACACCGTCTGCTTCCAGAGGGTTCAAACTCCCTATGTTCCTGTTCCCATGATTCACAAACATGCCTGTTCCCTCAGACACACTGCCCAGCGGGTCAAGATGTGCACTTGCTGGGCCAAGGCTGTGCCCAGCCAGCAGTACCCTCTGCCCCATGTGCAGGGCTGGCTCACCGCCCAAATGTCTTCCTTTCAGCCTGTGTGGTGAGTAAGCTCTCACAGGCCTCCTTTCATTGAATAACCACATAGAAATTCATTTAGATTATATTCTCTGATGTATGATAAAGGAAGGCACTGGGAAAACTATAGAATAGCTGAATTTTCCTTCAGTCTTTCTCCACCATCCCCCTTATTCCAAAATTATTTCTGACCTCATGTTGCCCTTTCAAATGCTAGTGACATTATTTCTTATTTACCAGAGCACTTTATAGTTTATAAAGCTAATTTACTGAATAAGAAACTAACGCGTTGTTGTGAATCAGGTTAAGGCTTTATCCTCACTAGGTATAGGATACATATATAGTAAGTTGAAATGAGGAATAATTCGTAAAAGTAATAATAGCTAAATTTTTAAAGCATTTATTGTTGAGCAGGTATAGTTATAGGTAAGTCACATATATTGTTTCATTTAATCTTTAACCCTGAGAAGCAGAGGTGGGAAAAGCAGGGTAAAGAGATAGTAAATAACGAAACTAGGAATGCAACCCAGCCACTAATGCCAGAGCACGTATGCTTGATGTCTGGGCCACATTCCCTCTCTTGGTAAGTCTTTAGGCATCTGGTATTTGTGTGTGAGGACAATTGTATTGTGCAGAGGAATCCCCAAGCTCCAAAACACCTATGCGGGGGACTGGTTAATGACAAAACTAATTCTATGGGTGCCATTCAGATCTACCAGTACAACAGATTAAGTGGCAAGGGACGGCTTAGTGAGAGGAGTTCCTCGTAGTCTACCTGAAACCAACAAGAGACAGACAACACGATGTATAAAAGTCACTTCAAGATAAATTAATCAACTCATAAACACATGTAGCCATTAAGATCAATTCACTTTACAAAGATTAGAAAATGGTAAAGGGAAATACAATTTTGCTATCTGAGAAGATCAGATAGTAAGGTTTTTCTCCTATAAAATGAAGTAGATGTTAGCAATGTTCACTTGGTAGGAAGGTGTTTTCTCACTGTTCTCACAGCTTCTTCTAATGTAATTAGATCCCTAATAATAATTAAAAGAGAAACTAGCTCTTCAGACATAGGCAGTTGAAAACTATTAATAGCTCATTGGGTTCCAGGTCAATGGGTCCTTCTCTACAAGTTTATTGTACGTAATAATGTTCCTCCTGGGGGAAATGTATCGCACTATCTCTGATTTATCGTATTTTCACATATTGTTAATGCAAGGACTTTGGTAGTCAACAAAAAAATTATGGCACATCTGGGTACGTAGAGTATTCCTCTTTCAAGAGAAAAGGTCAGGAGGGAAAAAAAGAGAGGGAACAAAAATATAAAACCTTCAAATCAAGTCCAAATCCCTATTTTGTTCCTGGGTTTGCACCACCATTAATCAATACTAAGCAACTGGAATTAGAAAAGAGTAACTAAAACTTAGAGTTGCAGAACAGACACAAAAAAAATTTTTTTTAAGGGAAGCTATTTTCCCACAATCAGACAAACCAAACCACATGACCACTTTCTTCTCATTGATTTTCCTTCTCATTAAGATATGTTCGTTTACTTTCTTTTATTTTGAAGCTTTTGGTAAAAATCTTGAAACTATAATTGTCTGCAATGACTTATTGTGCCCACTATTCTTCCTATAGAGAGGTGAATTCCAGACTGGCTTGTGGAAATTATTGTTTCTGCTTTAATTAACCATCTCCAAATGCAAATAACCAGCAAACCATTTTAGCCCATTCTTGTATTAGGCACTCCAAGTTCTTCAGCAAATATTCACTGTGATGACAATATGTAGAATAGCGCGTAATTCCTGCTTTCTCATGTCTTAAAATCAGGATAAAATGAAGCCAACACATAAGATTAATAAAAATCACAACAGCCCCAGGGTCATGTTTATCAAAAGAATGATAGAAACACAAATGCTGTAAGTTCAAAAGTGGAAACGGGGACCTCATTAGTGTTAGTAGCAAAAGGGGTTCAGCAAAGAAGTGGAGCTTCAGTTGTATTTTTCAGACATAAAATTTAGGTAGAGGAAAAAGGAACAGATCTAATAAGAACAGGAAAATATTAGAGACAGGTATGAGGCTGGAATGGGCACAATGTGTTTGTGGAAACAATGAGGAACTTGTTAATCGATCAGCTTATGGATGTTATCTTGGAAAAAGGCTTCATAAATTGAAAAGAGGAGATTCATTAATGGAAAGCACATATGCCATATATTTATATATAATATGTATGTATGTCTTTTTATTAAGCTGACCTCCTTGTGTGTTTTGTGCATGGTAGAGTCCCAGAAAAGATGGCTAAGTGAATGATTTTTACACACACACACACACACACACACACACACTTTGAAAGCCAAATGAGACCAAAAAGTTGAGCTCCATGATAGCCAAAAATTCATTTTTAAGTCCAAGTGAAATCTCATTATTTTATAGGAAATGAGACATAATAATAATCACTCATCTACAATATTTACTGGGCATCTACTAATCCCAAGGCACACAATCTTTTTTCCCACGGAGCTTAGACAGAACCTAATAAAAAGACATTTATATAGACATATAAGATAGTTAATAAGAAAATGTTAAAGGCATGTATAGGTAGAAAAAAGGAGGTTCAATGAATTTAATCTGCATTAGCTGTGGTTAGTGATGAAATGTGTAGATCATTGTTTAGCCAAATGAAAGATGGATGGAAATTCTGTGCAGAAGGCACACCATAGAGCTATAGGGGTAAAAAATTTGGTATTGAGTTTGGTGTTGCTGGACATAAAGTAGATGGGAAGAAGAATGAATAAAATCTACCTACGGAGGCAAATACAAACCAGATCATGGAAGCCTTTATATACCAGGTAAGAGTTTTATTGCTACTTGTAGTCCATGGGTAGCCACTGAGAGGTCTCAAAAGAGACCTCTTTTGGAGATCATGACAATTTGAGCTGGGGAGAGAGCACCCTGGTGGCTGGTGAGAGAGTAGAGAGGAACACAATTGGAAAGAAACCATGTAGAGGTTGAGTAATGAGGAGAGTCTCGACTGAAGCCACAATCTCCAGCCTCACTGGTCTCCAACCACAACGTGAACCTTGACTTGGCTGTTGTCTCTCCTTGGCACACTCTTCTTTCATATTTTCGTGGCTAACTCTTGCACATTCTTTAAGACTTTGCTTGAATATTGCTTTATCCATGAGGCCTAACCTAACAAGCCCATTTAAAGATTTCATTCCCTTACCCCCACAATCCTATCCCCATTAACCTGCTCCATTTGTGTGAGTCTATATCATGTACCAGCTTCTGATAACCAATTTATATGTATTGCTTATTTTCTGTCTCCATCAACTAGAATTTAAGTTCTAGAAAGGCAGGATTTTGTTATGTTTGGTTGCCCGAATGAAACTCAGCTTTAGGACCGCTGGTACACGATAGGTATTCCGTAAACATTTGCTGAGTAAATGAGACAGATGAAGATGAAAGCCCAATTTAAGAAGCATTGAGACCTGATGGATTACTGGATACAGAGGTTAAGAAAAGGGCCAAGTATTCTCCATTTTCCAGCGTGGGTGGCTGAGTGGCTCATAATTTCCCTCATGGAGAGAGGGAAGGCTGGAGGAGAGGCAGGTTTAGGAAGAAAAGGGTGAGTTCTGTTTTGAGTATGTTAAACGTGAGAAGACTGTGGATGAGCTGGTGAGGTGTCCATGTAGAAGCTCAGAGCAACAGCCAGCGCTAGAGAAGAAAAGCGAGGAGTCATCTGCACCTGAGTGGTGATAAAGACCTAATGCAGGCAAGAAGCCAGTGGTTCCTGAGACAACAAAGGACCAAGGGCAGGATTCTAACAAATATCATGAATAATATTTATGGTATCATAACTGATAAATAGTAAAGTCTCATCTTCCTGTAAGACAATCTGGGTGACTAACTGGTGGTGGTGACCCCGTATGGGGCAATCCTGAGAATTATGGAAGTTGGGATAATTATCACCATCATCACAGAATTTCTCAAAGCTTAAATTAGTGCATCAACAATTATCCTGACGGATAATGGTTTCCCCTGTGTTTTTCCAGGACAAGCTTGCAAATCCTAATATTCTTTACATTTGTCAGAAGAAATGAGATCCAAATTCCTAGACTGCATTTCTCATTAAGCTATTTTGATTCTCAGATAATTGATATTCAATCAGTGGATATCCCTAAAATGACTGCAACGCTGGGGCCAGGTAGCAGTGTGCCTACACAGGACATTCAAAGCTTTGTTGTCTTTAGAACTGGCTGGATTCATTTTATGAGGCTGAAGAGGTTGCCTAGGGTCTAAGATAAAAAGGAAAGTGTATTTAAAAATACGTTACAGGATACTTTAAAAATAGCATACTTTAGGTTCAATATTACTTTGTGATTCTTGTATGCCATGTATATTTGTGAAAGTATTTTCTGAAAATCAAGAAATATTCTGAAATTATTTCATTCTTTTTTATTTTCCTTTCTAGATTCTTCTCTTTCAAAGGGTGATTATGACATTTCACTAGTGGTTTTGACAGAGTGAGATATTGGATTCCAAAAACAATAGGCATGTGTGAAATATCAGATTTGTCTTATTTCCAAGGTAAGGACAGTGGCCACTCTCATCTGGAAGAGTGCCATCGCTAATGATTAGATCCTGGCACACAGGAGAGAATGTGTGTATTTTAATTAAATTATTTTTCTATTTAATGTGGCTCAGTGTGTAACCTCTATGGCTCTTTCCTCTTTTCCTGGCACTAAGGAATTCTGGTGCAAGGTAGATCTGATACTGAATGTTTTCTTATTTATGAACTGGGGGCATACAAAGTTTAAGTCTAGAATGATTTGTACATTAAAGGATGTGCAAAGAAAGGTTTGAATTTGTCAGAGCTACTTTTAGGGCTAATAAACTGCTAATGTCTTTGAGAACCCATTTTTAAGAGCAGACAATCCTGGACGTTGAACAGTAAAGGGGTCATGTGGTGAGATGCCATCCGGAGAGTTTGGCATCCCCAAATTGGGGGACTGAGTTTCAGAGTGGGGTGGCCCAAGCAGCAGAAAAGTTAACACATTGGGGACACATGGGTATGAATGGCCCATGCAGCTATCAAAGGTTGGAAAGCCACTTGGCTAAAATGAAAATTGTGATCTGTATAAATACAATTCTCTATCATCTTAGTGGTGATCACTCCTGAAATAAGAGTGCCCATAAAGATTGAGCCGAACAAAATGGAGTGGAAGGGAATGAGAGGCTGGGAGGGGAGGGCTGGGCACCCAGGCTGAGTACTCGCCGTGATTTATTGTCCTATAGAAGAGCCAACATGAGGCCTGGGCTCAGTATCACAGTTCCCTGGGCCGTTTGTGGAAGTATCTGTGGGGTTATGCACAGAAATTATGAAAACTGTTGTCACTTTCTTCCTTTGCTAAAAACCTCCTGTCATCCTCCTATCAGCAGCTAAGGGCTGGGGGAGCTTCTCACTACCCCACTTGGTGAGACCCCTACCTCTCCCAAACTTCACCAAATCCACCTTCAGTTTTCAAAATAAAGGGGAGGACCCCATCACTAGATTTTCCACTGATCACAGGTGAAATGATTAAACTGCTCAAAGTTGCACATAGAAAGGTCACAGCCAGATCATGCTCTAGTTGTAGTTAACTGAGCAACCTGACACGCTGCTAGATGTGAAGGGTAAATAGGTTAGAAGGAGACAAAGAGCAATTTCCCATCATGCCTCTCCCTGATCTGTGTTATCTGAGACCGCGGTATTGGAAAATGGATATTCTCTAAAAGTAGAAATAAAAAGTCAAAAAAGGCAATGATGGGAAGGTGGGGAAAGTTTCATAAAGGCTGAAGGTCTGCTTAGACAAAGAGGGAGGACAGAGTGTGGAGCAGTTATATTTTCTTGCTGAGCAGGTGAAAGGACAAAGGGAAATCCATGATACAGAACAGACTGAAAAAGAACCCCATAAAAATGTTTCTCAGTATCAGACCCACCAGGCTGTTGTGTTTCTTAAAGTGAGAAGTTGAAATACCAGAGAGAGGTCAGAACTTTGTGAAGATACATTACAATGGTTGAGATCTGGCTTATGGGGGTTGCAGACATTTTTCTGCTTAAGAACTTTTAACTTACGAATGTTTATAGATAATAACAGTGGCTCACCAGAGCATAAGCTTGTCGGCTCTGCCTACCGTCAGCACATGCTTTCCTGATCACCCTGTTGTTTTAGTCTCAGCCATTTTGCTGTCTCAAGCAGTGGTTTTCATGCTTTTTGACCACAGCCGACAGTAAGAGACCAATTATATTCTGACACATATATACAGGAATATATACTTTAAGTGAAAGGGTCACAAGACAATAATATTAATACTTTGGCAGGCACTTTGATATTTCCTTTTCTTTGTTATTCTATTCTATTCTATTTTAATGCTGGTCACAATTTACTAATGTTTGCTCAGGGCCAAGTCACAGGTTGTATGTGATCTGCAGTGTAAAACACACTTGATTTAAGGAATTTTTTGTCTTTTTAATTGAAGCAGGGTCTGTATACAAACTTATTTCATAGAAACAAAACAAGAATATGAAAATATTTTTAGAGAAATAATTAAATAAAATAAGAAAAATATAAAGCAGTGATAGTTTTCTGATGAATCTTAACTAAACATTAAGCTGTGTCTTTGATCACTTTTACTATAGATCACTTATGTGGGTTACATTAGACTTAGCGGCCACCTAATGGATGCTCTACATTTAGATTAACCGGAAGGGTTGGACCAGACGGAGAACTTCTATTACACTATATTATTTTGGTCTGTGTTTATCTCTTGTTGTTGTATTATTATAATATATAAAATTAATATTTTAATACAATTTTTCTTATTCATCTGAATTTTACTTTAGGAGACAAGTTATATTTGCGAATAAGCAAATTCACTTCTGTATACACAAATATAACAAGAGGTTTATTTTCAAATAAATGCTAATTTCGGAAGTCATTTTGGCTTTTATTATCAATCTTGGAGCAAATTTTTATGGAATACCCTACTTCACACATAGGAAAACACTTCCTGGAAACTTTTAAAAAATTAATTAATATTTAAGTTTTTCTAATTATATATATTCTTTTCTTTGTGCAAAACACCTGAGGAAGAAATCAAAACATTTGAGTAATCCATAAATTATATTCAGTCAATAATGTCAACTGAAAAAAAATTGTAATTTGGGTTAAGTTTTTCATAAGTTTGTTTTTTTCTTTTATACTGAGTATAAAAAATAATTTGGTCAAGTGGCTTGGATTTGATTTATGCTGAAATAACACTCAGGTCAAAACAAAGCTTAGCCCAAATTCCAGAAAGTGGAAAAATTCCCTAAGTGCAACCTGATTTAAAATTTACTCTCACATACAAAATAAGCATTGTGGCTTAGGAGAAATAGAAATTATAGGCTATTGAAGACAGAGATGTGGCCATTTAATAAAGAATCCAAGGTATTTATAATGTATTTTTAAACTGATTAACAATGTGTCAAATATACTAAATAAAAGTTTTGATTAAATGATTTCATTCACTAACGGTTAAATTAGCATGATTAAAGTGAACAAGACTTCAGAGAAAGGGAAGAAATACATTACTAAAAGAAAAGAGCCAGTTTTGGATAAATTTACTCAGAGTTAAAAGGGAAAACAAAAACAGAAGATAAGTTTAGGGCAGAATAGAAGAAAGGAAAATCTAAAAAGGTCTAACCCCAGTGTATAGCTAGAAAGTAAGATTTGCTATGAAATTTTTCTCCAAACATGTTATGTTAGCTGATAAAAATCTCACCTTTGGGATATCTATGATGTTAGTAGGTTTCTGAAGTCACTGGTTGTTTCCATTTTTGTTAGCACTTAAAATGATGTCCACATTCGAGAAAAGAAGATTGAATAAGAATCTGCACCTCTATAAATGACTGCCTTTGTCTCAATCGTGGCTCCTCAAAGATCTTGACCTGTGGCTAAAATAAAATGCATGACTTAAATTGAATCCAATCAAATATCTAATTTTGGAATTATGTGTAAATGTATTTTCAATGGCAAATTAAATTTTATGAAATGCAAAATGATTGAAGATAAACACAAAACTAAAGAGAAATTAGTACCTTGACATTTTCAGTGAACTTCACCAACATGTAAACATTTTTAAAAAGTATAAAGTACTGTCTTCAAAAGAAAGAGAAAAAACCTTTATCTTAACAGATGAATTTTTAAATAAGTGAATTGACTGTATGAACTATGAAGATGGTACAACATAAATATATGACTTCAGACTTATAAAGCTGAATATAACAATGGAATTCAAAGTTAAAAAAGACAGTTTCTGGGCGTTTTAGAATTTTGATGTCTTTGCATATAGAAAATTTAGCAAGAACTTTAAAATATTTGAATGCTTTTATCACCGTGTTCTGCTATATTTCCTTTCATAGTAATCAAGTTTGTCAGAAGGTCACAGACTCAAATGGAGAACAGAGCATGGAGAATGTTCATTGACATTCTTAATGCACATTCTTGTCTTTTTTTACAAAAATGAATAAAGGCTACAGTAAACATCTTGATTTTTTTCTTTAAGAAGCAGAATAATTTGTCATCTTTTCTCATATGAATATAAAATGTATGTCATAAAATAGAAAACAAAAAATATAGAAATGTAGAAAATGTATGTCATAAAATACGAAAATGTGTCACCTCATATATTAAATGTCTGTGTACTGCTACTGCAAAAGATATAATTTAGTCACTGAGTCTAAAGCTTTAATATTTTATACAATTAAAATAGCTGAAATATGAATCCTACATGTATCTCTGTTTGTCATTGTGCATAATCATGAAAAAACAAAGGTAAACTATCTTCATTAATATTTTAAAAATGAAAAAGAAAATCTGATTGTATAATTCAACCCAGATTTTGTACTCAAGAATAATACATCAGAATTTTCTTAGTCATTTTTATTGTTTATAAGAGTGCTAAACCATTTCTAATCATTTTATGTATTTTATATATTTTTAAAGAAAGCAATATATGTAACATATGAAAACACTATACACAGAGTGTAAAAATTAATGAGTCACTGTTTACCCCATTCTACTCCAGCTCCCTCAATTCCTACCAACTTGCCAGCAAGAATTCCATAAACTAGAATAGTTTACTATAACTGTAATTGGTATGCAATTAAGCAAAAAGATTAATTTGAACTCAACACCGACACCTTTGCGATGTTAATTCTGTCTCTCTAGTGATATTAGTTTAGTTTTCCATCTATTCAGATCTTGTTTATGTCTGTCAGTGCAGTTTTACAATTTTCTGATATAAATTCCAAGAACCCCAAACCATTGCTTTATTACCTCTAGACACTTTGGGACTTGTGACCTAAATGAAAGTCATTTTGAGTTACAGAAAAAGACATACTTGTTATCAATAATTGCGACTGGCCTGAGAGTTGAACCTGCTTGCAAACTAAGTGTTTTTTTTCCGTTCTAGTTTCATGAAAACTGCTGGATGATAGGAGCTCCCGGGTCAGAGACAAAGAACAGTTTACTATTCACAGAGATAGTCTCTACACTTAACTCTAGTCCCAGGAAGCCGTTCCACAGGGCACTGTGACACTTGCACCCACAGTAGATTACGTTACAGCAAAGACTGAGCTTTGGGAACCCCCGTTTTATACCATGGGCATTAAGCATTCCTATACCTGGTTTAGGAAGGAGGAGCTCTTTCTATCTTTCAAGACTTTAAACAAACCTGCTCTTTGCTCTGGAAAGAGATGTTACCTGTGTCTTTCAAGGCTCTTCGCTATACTAACAGCCTTGAAGAGATTTTCCAGAAACAAAGTGCAGTTATTGTTTCACAAGATGCTCAGAAATGCATTTAAGTAAAATCTCCTAATGAATACCACAGACCCATGATATATTACAGCTTTTAGTTTGTGTTTTCCATGTGTGAAAAATAAACTGATATTTTTTCTGTGTATAAATAAATTGTTTTCTATGTGTAAATGAATTTTTGTCTTTTGGTCACTGATGAATACCTAGTCCTTTTGTTGTGGTGCTTGACACATGGCAGATGCTCCAATAATATTTGTTGAATAAATACATGAATTAAACAAGTTATTCATTTTTTCCTTAGTTCTACTTTTTTACTTTTAAGATATATTTTTTGTGGTAAAAAAAAAATTCCCTTTGAATTACCTGTAAATTGAGTGGGATGGAGGGGGGAAGCTTTTCAGGAAGCCCAAAATGCAAGATATCTTTCATGACTTGATTATAAACACATAAACACACAAAAATAAACCCATAACAAAAGGTGTATAATCAAGACCATCAAAGCTGGTATGGAGGTATCATAACATATCATTGTAACACCATAATATCATAGTCAGTAATTACTGAATAAAGTGATCTTTGTCAAACAACAAATTTTAACATCTCATTCCCTTACGGAAACTTTTAGAAGATTTTTACCTTTAGGTAAAACCTTTAGGTAAACCTTCAGATCATGTGATTCATGATCTAACTAACCCTCAATGCCATTCTGGTAGTCTATGATATAACTTAACTGAACTATTTTCATTCCTTGACTATATATATGTAGTCTCTCCCTCCCCCATGCTTTGTTTCTCTCTTGTTTCTGCACCTCTATGCCTGTTTCATATCTTCACATGATTTATTCCTCAAAAAAAAATTTCATGCTAATTCTTCTAATTCTTCCTTGAATCTTCATCAAAATGAGCCAAGAGTCCTTACAATGAGCTTACAAATCAACCTTTCTGTTTTCTAATCACAAAACGTATACTATCATAATTATTGATCTGTTTCCACATATCCTTTCCGGAGTATATACCACTTGTTGCATCTTTAGCATTTACTCCAATGCTTAGAGTATCAGAGTGGTTGATATTTATGAAAGGAATAAATAATCTCATGAGTGCTTGATAATAGCAGTAATATATTACTAACATTTGAGAGCTCTTGGGTGCTTACTTATTATGACTCCTCTTACTCCAAGAAGTTTCACTTGGATTGGGCAATGGGGGTTCACAATTTTTTCTTAACTCAAGAGATTGACACCTTAAAAGCAGCTATCATTTATTGAACGTTATCTAAGTACAAAATTCTATGAAAGCTGTATACTGTGTAAGAAAGTCGCTCTCTTCAAAGGGTATTAATGCAGTGAGAATGAGCAGTAAATTGCTTTTCAAAAAAGGCCAATTAAAATAAAAATCTAAAAAATGATATATAGATACTTGATTTGAACTTAAAACATGATTGTAAAATTATTCTTTCATTTTTACTGTAAGGCCAAGGATTTTCTTCTAAGTCTGCTGAAAAGTATTTCCTGCTATTTTCTTTCATAAGTCATATCCAATGTATTATCCAAAATATTTCAGCTTTTTAAAAGAAGAATGAGAACTTATAAGCACTTATAGAAATTTGGTTAAATAAAAAATTTCTTTACCTTTTTTATGACACCCCCCCCCAAGGGATCGTTCAATTTGACCTACAGAAATTTAATCACAAATATGTTTGCTTCACCTTTATAGTCTTCACAAAGCACTTAATCTAGCCTTAAATACAACTATCTCTGTTCACACTAATATCTCATCAATTTATATAATACTTAATTGTACAACAATAAATTCACTGCATAACAGGTTTGGGAACATGCCCAACTTATGTCAACAATGCAGTGACATATACTCTTCTGTTCAATAATTTTGTCATCTCAATCTCAATGGTGATAGGAGAGAGAAGAGAAAGCAAAGAGAGAGGGAAATACTAAACACTTTTAATATGCAAAATCAACTGTTGCATCATGATGATTATTAAAACAGTTTTCTTCATTGATACAATTGTAAGGAGCTAATAGCGCCCAGTCAATTGCATTGTCTTATTCTAGAGTACAAGTGCTTTGCCCTTTAGAATTTATATTTACAGTTAACCCTTGAACAATTCAGGTTTGAACTGTGAAGTTTCACTTATATGCAGATTGTCTTTTGCCTCTGTCACCCCTGAGACAGCAAGACCAATCCCTCCTTTTCTTCCTGCTCCTCAGCTTACTTACTGTGAAGATGATGAGAATGAAGACCTTATGACGATTCCTTTTCACTTTAAATAGTAAATGCATATTCTCTTCCTTATGATTTTCTTAATAATGTTTATTTTTCTGGCTTACTTTATTGTAAGAATATAGTATACAATACATATAACATGTAAAATATGTGCTAATTGACTGTTATCATTAGGGCTTCTGGTCAACTGTAGGCTATTAGTAGTTAAATTTTAAGGGATTCAAAGCTATGCACAGATTTTCTACTTGTGTAAGAGGTTGGCATACCTCGCCCCCATGTTCAACTATATATATATATATATATATATATATATATATATAAAAATTAGGTTTTTTTAGTTATTATAATTTTCAAAATAATTAGTGGCTTACCATAATGTTTTCTCTAAGAATCTTCTGATACATGGTATCCCTTTATTCTATATTAAGTTTATTAAAGTTGTACCCACTTAAATTATATACATGTGTATGTGGAAGATAAACTATTTTATCACTGCAATGGTCAACACCTAATAGAAAAGCATAATAAATACATAATACTGGTTAAAATTTGTAAATTATTATTATTTATTATTGAGCTCCAGATATTTAACAATATTATTTCTAATCTATACAGCAAACCTGCAAGATGGATTTGAATACCCTATTTTATAGATGAGAAAGGTGAGAAACAATTTCATTAAGTAACTTAAGTGGATCACATAGGTAGCTGCTTCCAAATGCTGTTTGGAATCTAAATTCTATGTTCTGCATTTCCTGATAAACAGCACCACCACCTCTTGAAAAGACTTTTAATTGGAAATGCAGAGGAAAACAAATCAAATACCTCAGAAATTATCAAGGCAAACATATTACATAAGATTAGATTGGGACAATCTACACACATTATGGAGACTTCCACTTCTGCTCACAAAGAATTATCAGCTACAACAATTACTTTCTGAGAATAAATGATGGGAAATTTGGGGAAGACAAGGTGCGAAGCAACAGTTTTCAGATGACAAACAGCATAGGACTGAAATACGTGCAGAAAAAAGAAACACATGAGATAAGACTTATGGTTTTATTAGCACCTAACTGATCTGGGCCAAGGGAGATGCCTAACTCCAGCCCACCCTAGACGTCCTGTCCCCCTGAGTGAGAAGCATTGCCAAGTTCACTGCGCAGAGTCAGAGGCTCACTGAAAGACTGAGACCCAATCATAGAACTGTGGAACACTTCAAGGCTTACTACAAAGGTACTGTAATTGAGACGGTGAAGTGTTGCTGTAATGATAAAATATAGAACAAAAGAATAAAATAGAGAGTTTAGAAACAGACTCATATATGGTTAATTTATTTTTGAAGATGTTGCCATGGAAATTAATGAGAAATAATAGTCTTTTCAACAAATGATGCAAGAACAATGGGATATACATATGAAAAACAATTCATTTCAACCCTTATTTCACACCATTAAAAAATTAAATTTATATGAATTATAGATTACATCTATGAGCTCAAGCTAAACAATTCCTAGAAGAAAACATTGTGACCTTGATTTGTCAAGCATTTCTAATATAGGACACAAAAGAACAAATCATAAAAGGAAATTGATAAATTGGATTTCATGAATATTGAAAACGTTTGTTCCTCAATAATTACTTTTAAGGAAAGAAAAGGCCAGTCACCACTTGGTCAAAGAAACTGCCGCATAACAAATATCTGATAAAGCATTGTATCAAGAAATATAAAACAACTTGTTCACAAGATGATAACTCAATCCTAAAATGGGGAAAAGATTTTAATAGACACTTCACCAAGGAATATGTATAAATGACAAATGAGGGCAGGAAAAGACACACATTTTCATCAGTCATTAGTGAAATGCACGTTAAAATTACTGAGAGTCACCACCACACATCTACCAGAAAGGTTAACCTTTAAAGACTGAGACAATCTCAAGTATTCATTGGGAAGTAGCAGAGCTACGACTCTCAGACATTGCTAGTGAGAATCGCTCAGTGAGTAGGAAATAGCATATATCTTAGTTTACAAAAAGAGAAATGTTACAGATACATTAGTGTCCTTTATGACTTTATATTCCAGAGAGCCAATTAATAAAAGATTTCTTTAGTTCTGCCTGGAAAATCTTCATCTGTAAGTTAACTTGTAACTCCAGTATATGACATCTTTCAGAAAACCCCTATGTTAACTGTTTTAAATTTGGTCTAAAAGTACTTGTCTTTATTTCTTCTTTTATAAGAATATAAACTTTATCCTTCATTTAGAATGGTTCTACTGGCACTCTGTCATGTAAAATTTTATATGGAATTATCTATTCTAAGAACAGCTATCTGAGAAATGTGTAATTTCTTTTTGCTTTAGCTTTTTAAGTTATGTTTATTCTACTGTGATGTAAAGATATATTTCATATGTGATCATGAGATTATAGTTAATTATATTATCAAAAGTACAGATAAATCTTAATTAAATAATATTTCTATATTAAAACTAGGCAAACATTGAAAGTTTTATCTTTTTAAATTTCCAGTCATGTATTTCAATATCTTCTGGATTCTCTGCATTTTTTTGTTTTTCTTTTTTTTTCTCCGTTGCATTCCCTTCCCTTCCCTTCCCCTCCCCTTGCCTCTCTTCCCCTCTCCTCCCCTCCCCTTCCCTTCTCATTTCCTTTCTTGTGTTATTTCTAACCTGTGCCTCAGCTCTTCCTAAGTGGATAAAACCCCAAAACTATAAGCAGAGAATGGTCTTGCCTCCCAGGAAGCTTAAACTAAAGAGTTAAAAGTCACAGATTGTCAAATAATCTTCCACAACATGTTATTCTGTGATGAGAGCAGACTCAATATTATCCTGTAAATATTGCTGGTTCAGGATTACCTACAAAGAACAACCAAAGACTCTACAAAGTTTAATATATTGTAAAAGATGCAAAATAGTCATGTTTCATGCCCTTTCTATTTTATCAACAGTCTTTCATAGTCACATGATGAGGCCTTTGAGGGTGATCTACACGAAATGATAGCACCCTGCTCTTGCTGTTCCTGTGGAAGGCACATCCAGGGATTATTTTTTTTTTCATTGCTCATTTTTGCCAAGACTGCCTATAAACTGACACCTTCACTGCCTACAAAGTAGAGGGAGCTAAAAAGGTAGTGAACCCTTTGCGCTGATATGGCCTTATATTCACAACTTAAAGGATAATTCCCCACTTACCAGTTAAATAAGCCTAGAGTTAAATAAACTCTGGATTAGATTTTACAAGGTGGGTAATTAAGAATAGATTGCAGGAGCCTCTATATATCCACATTCAAGCAGGGATACACAATCATTCTTTCAATCAATTTTCTCAGAAAAGGGCACATTATGCGTTTCTTTTTTGTTAATTTTATAAGGAAAGAAACTCCATGTTACGAAAAAGAAACAGTCTTCATCATGTTTTGACTTTGTAAATTTCTAAATAAATGGGTATGATTTCTCACTAAGTTTCTCATTTTCTACTAAGGCAGAGCTATATGTGTAGATATCCTTTTTATCTACAGGGTACAGAAACCATCGATGACAGCTCTGAGCCCAACAAAAGTCACAAGACAACCAATACAAGGACTCACAGGATGACATTAAAAAGAGACCAAGCTAAAACAAGAGCAAGAGTTTTACTCAACTCTAAATAATCCAGGAAGAAACCATAAGAATTATGATTTTTTTAAATATCTGAACACATGTATTTTGCCTCCCTTCCAATCCTTATAAAAAGTGAACACCAAAACCTATTGAGGAATTTAAAGTAGACACAGATACTTCAAAATTAATACAGAAAAAGCTAAAATTATAAAATGAGTAAAATTTGATAGAGAATTATATTCATATGATGAATCAGAATTATTTTCTTTCCCTACATGGTTTTTATCAAGAGAAAGAAGGGATGTAAAGAATGTAATTGAAATAAACATTTTCTATTTTAGATGACAGCTTCCTGTAACTTCTTAGAATTAGAAGTCAGTGACATTAGAATTAGTGAAAATTAGAAGGAAAAAAGGAAGAAAGGAAATAATGGCATCTTTTACTTACTCTTGATATAAGTAACAGGAAGGAGATTTGCAACAGGGAAGGTAAATTTGGACTTAAGCCGATGCTCACTGCTATAATTACCTGCTGTGTCTATTTTTGATTCTGCCTGCCTGTGATACTTGATATCATAATGAACTGTTGATTGTGTTTACGAACATTTGCAAGGTGCTCATTTGCTGCCTTTTTTTCAGTTGGAAATGCTGTTTTGTGTACTGAAAATGGCTTGACCAGCTGAAAATAATTCCATATCATTTCAATTTAATAGAGATATATTTTACCTAAATTCAATTTTATGCAAGTTTGTTGCAACTTGCAAAACCACATCCTGGAGAAAGAAAAAAAAAGCCATAGTATGTGTATCATTCCCTTCAAATACTCCTATGCTTATACATTTGTTAACAGAAACGATTTTATGATTTGGGGATGGCAGCAACATTTTGGAAGAAAAAGAACTTTTATCTCCCCAAATCACCAGAAATTGTTTATTCTAAAAGCCATGAGAAGTTTTTCAAACAATACGTCAAATTTCAACTATCTTTTTAATACAAATATACAGAAAAATGAAAAGTGAATTTTTACTCAAAATTTTTTTGGCATGTTCTTTCTTCAGAAAATCCACAATTGAATAGAATAGATACACTCCCATAATTAACTATTAACAAACTATCAGTAAGCAATCAATACCCTAAATGGACCTCTTAATCAAAAGAAACTATTAGTAAGCAATTATTACCCTAGATGGATCTCTCAATCAACATTTATTGAGCAACATTAGGTCATGCAGATTGGAGAAACGTTAAGAATTATGTAACATTTATCCATGATGAAGAGCAATAGTATTAGCAATGATTCATTGTTGGCTAGGCACCTAGCCATAAAAACATCATATCAGTAATTTTATTTTTTCCCCAGATTTTGAGGAGAATCTATCATATTATTTGTGCAGTTGAAGGAAACAAGATCAGGAAGATTAAAGAATTTGGCAAAAGTCACGAAGGGACTAAATGACAAAAATAGGATTTGAACAATGGTTTATTCAATAGTAAAACCTATAGATTTTCTTATCTGTTGTATTTCCTTTTTTTTCTAAGATACAGCAAATAGACAGTTTCAAATTTGGCAGCTCAAAATGGACAGTTCCACCAAGAAGAAAGTTCCAGAGTGTTTTCTATTACACCTACTTTATGTGTTGATACAAATGCTAATGAACCTGCAAGGGGGTGCTCCTTGTTGCTCTCTGCACAGAAAACCAATTACTGAGACAATGAGGATTGTCTGGGAAGAAAGGAGATTTATTGCAGAGGATGCATCAACCAGGAGGTAGGGGGAAACCTCAAATCAGCCTCCCAGTCAACCTGGTCAGGAGATTTTCTGGAGACAAAAAGAGTAATGCATGAGGGGAGTGAGCATCATTACACATTTAGGGTGGAGTGCAGGGCACGCAAGTGCAGTGAGAAATCATGCTCCTATGTACATCATGTGATCAATGGCAGATAAGTCCCTCTCAGGGCGGGAATTTTAGTAGTATGATGAGGTAGGGGTTGATATGGGTCATTCTTTCAGTCTCTTGCACAGGCAGGATGCAGGGAGTGGGCTGTTCAGTGGGTCCTTGGGCACAGTCTGTCAAGGTGGGCTGTCACTTTCCTCGTCCTCTCTAGACAAACAGGTGGTGTAAGGCTTAGTGGTTATCTCACGGCTCCAAGAAGGTTCCACCTTTTCTGGGAAAAATAACCTCAAGAAGGAATGCATCAGTATAATGAAAAGTTACAGAGTTCTGGTCAGCAAATCCTACTAGCGTGGGAACTTGAAACATAAGAGAACTATAAAAAGGCATTTTTGCTTATGGAGCCAGTTACACTAATAGCCAGAAGCCTCGTGTTCCAAATTCAGCTTATTTGCCAACAACCCCGCGGTGTGGAAGGGTAACTTCACCTTTGGGCTTTAGTTGCCTTGGCCTTAAAAGTAAAAATTGCAATAAATTCTTCTAGAATCTTTCATTTTCTCACAGCCTATAAATCAACTGACAGAGATACAAAGAGTAACAATATTATGAAGAAAATTTTATTATTGCTAAGTTAGATGCATTTTCCCCCATCATTTATAATAGCGATGTTAAGAGTCAATATTAGCGATTATCACTTATTTTGCACATACACATTTTTCTAGACATTTAAATTGCTCTATATTTTTGATATTATGAATAACATGATGAGGATGTTTCCTTGTATGTACATCTTTGTAAGATTACTTCCTTAGGTTATTTATATTCCTACAAGTGGAATTGTTAAAGGGCATATTCATTTAAAATATTTATACAAAATGCTTTCTTATGGAATGGTTTTATGAATACATATTTTCCCCAAACCATGACACCACTGAATATTATTAACCTTTTTAATAATTTACTAGTATGGCCATTTTTCACATCTTTGTTTCATTTTCCTTGCCCCTTTTATCCATTTCCTGATTGTTTTCAGCTGATTTCAATTATTTACTGATATGTAAGATTTAAGGTATGTTATATGTATTCCACAGATATTAAGTACATAGGCCAATGACTGTATTTTAGTTATTTATATGTATGTTAAAATAATCACTCCAAGACTTAATGGCTTGTAATAACCAGCAGTAAACCTCCCGGTTTCTGTAGGACAAGAATTCAGAGCCACTCAGCTGGGTAGTTCTGGTTCAGGGTCTCTCATGTGTGACAGGCAATGTTGGCATAGGCTACAGTCATCTCAAGGCTTGCCTGAGGCTGGAGCCTCCACTTCTGAAAGCTGCATGGCTATGAAATGGAGAACTAACTTCCTTGCTGTTACCTTGCCATGTGAAACTCTCCACCAGGCTGTTTAGGTGTCCTCACTAGATGGCACCTGGCTTCCCCTAGAGTGAGCAATTATGACTTTGTCCCCATAGTAACCCACTATCACTTCCACATTATTTGTTAGACTCAAGCCACTAGGTCTAATCAACATTCAAGTGGATAGGATTAGGCTTGAACTCTTCCAGGAGGAAGTGTCAGAGAATTTGTGGACATACGTTCAAACCATTACAATAACTTCTTCATATATATGCACTGGTAAAACCTAGCAGTGATGTTAATAAAGTGTCACGTGCTTTCTTTTGGTTAGTGTCTCGATAGATAACCAGAACCTTTCTTCTTTCCATAATTGACTTCCAAGCTATCTATGTTCATGTATTTATAATATGTGTCATAAATGGTGTATAGTTGGGCTTTATTTTGTATCCTATCTTACAGCTTTTGTCTTTCAACTAGAATGTTTTGACTCCTTATAATTCCCATGCCATTGCTGATAGGGTTGGGCTTATATAGAGAATGTTTTCATTTATTTTCTATTTGCACTATCTAATTGCTACTTTATTCTGCTGCTATTGTTTTCTTTTGAATTAATCAACTTCTCCATATTCCATTTTATGTCCTGTATTAGTTTTTAGTAATTCTTTTTCACATTATAATTTTGGTGGTAGCTCTTTAAAACATGCATCCTTGACTTCTTATAGTTTACCCTAAATTAGTACTTTTACTAATTTGTCAAGCCATATATGAACTTTGCAACATTTTAATTCCACTAACCGTCAATATTCTTTTAAAGTTACTGACACAGTTATCCTTTTTCTTGTTCTTCATTCATTTCTAGAGTTCTGTCCCTCCACTTAGAATCATTTGCTATCAACATGACATTGCTCCTGTAGTATTTTTTGGTAATTCAGATCTGATGGTAAACTTTTAATCTTCTCAATTTGTAATTTCTCAAAATTGTCATCAATTGGCCTTAATTTTGTTGGATATTTCAATAAGATATAGAATTCCAGTTTGACATATTTTTTTTCTTGCCCATTAGAGATACTATTTCCTTGCTTTCTGGCTTCTATAATTTGTTGAAAGCCAGCTTTCCATTTTATCATGTCCCTTTAAAGATGATGTGCCTTTTTGCTATGAATGTCTTTAAGATTTTTCTCTTCATCTTTGAATTAAAGCAGTTTGACTACGATTATGTGCCTATGTGTGGTTTATTTGTATTTATCTTGCTTGGGAGTTGCTGAGCTTTATAAATGCATGTATTTCATCAGTTTTAAGACTTTTGTCTCTACAAATATAGCTACTCTTCCATTCTCTTTGTTCTTCATCCTTAGAGCTTCCATTGCACGTAAATCAAACATTTTGACTACATGTTCTATATGTCTCTTGTGCTTTGTTTGTTCTTTTCATTCTTTTTTTTTCCTTCTCTGTATTCAGTTTGGATATTTTCTATGGACTTACTTTAGAGTTTATTAATATTGCCTTCTGTAATGTTCAGTCTACTGTTAAAACCAACTGATGGATTTTTAATATCAATTAATTCATTTATTGAATTAATTTAATATCAGTTATTGCATTTTTTTGGTTTTAGCATACCGTCAGATTTATAGTAATATATTTTTACAGTGATTTTTTTTCACTGGCCTTTCTAAACCTTATTACCTTATAAATTATTTATAAATTCCTTTGGATTTTCTATGCAAAATCATATAATATTCAAAAAAGTTTGTTTCTTCCTGTCCAGTCTTTTACATTTTATCTATTTTCTCAAACATTCAAATTTATCAGTTAAAATTGGTGATGTCAGTTGATTGAAATGATGTAATATGTAATTACTTCTCCTTTTTCTTTTCTAATATTAATTATTTGTACTTGTAGAAAACATTTTTGGATTTATTGGTCTTTTCATAGAGCTGGTTTGTATGCCTAGGTTAACTGGTTTCTGCTATATTGTTTCCATCCTTTTTTCTTTTTACCACATTTCTTCAATTGGAAACGTAATTATCAGCATCTCTTCTTTTATGCCGTGAATCTTCCTTTGAGTATTGTTTTAGCTGCATCCTATGAGTGTTGATGGTTAGTGTTACAAAGTCAATCAGACATATTACTTAGATCTAAATGCTTTCTGATTTTTATTATGATTTTTATAATTTATGAATTACTTAGATGTTTATTATTATTGGTTTTGTTATAAAATTTAATCCACTTTCACTGGTTGTTAGAAGTAGAGATCAATTGATATCTAGCAAATTTTGTTTATAGAATTTCTTTTGTCAACTTTTTAAAATGATTGGTTAATGATGACCAAGAATCACTGGGTGTCATGTCCATTTGATCAAGCAAGTTAATTGTGTTGTTTAAATATTCTATATACTCGCTCTTCTCTCTCTCTCTCTCTCTTGCTCAACCAATGAAATACTAAAAAACTTTATACCTTCACTGCAGAAAATGTGAGAAATATGGAAAATACAGTAAAACATAAAACATCAAGTGAACTTTTAATTTTACTTTTCTAATTAATTGAACCTCTTCTGAAATATATATATATTTAAGATAAGATAGAAACAGAGATGGAGATTGTAGTGGAAAACGAATATTTTTTCCCCATTTTAGGTTGATGGCTGAGGCCCCTATAACAAAAGACAGATTAATACGAGAAAAGCATATACATTTATTTGATATATGTTGTGTGTGTCATGGAAGCCTTCAGAAATGAAGTCCCAAATATGCAGAAGAACCTGTCTATATATTTTTATGCTTAGGTTTGATGAAGAATGGGCAGTGTTGGAGAAACATGATGGAAGGACAAAAGGGTATGATCCAATGGACATAAACTGGGAGGGACTTATAAGGCCTGTTTGTTCAGATTCTAGTGGGGGCACCACTCATGGGATCTTTGACCTGCTTCAGGGGAGAAGCACTGGAGAAGATCAGAATCACCTTCCTGTTGCTGCTGTTTTCACAAATGCCAACATGCCATATTTTGGGGTAAGGTGTCTGGGTAGAGAAGCAATATAGTCCAGGATCTCCTCCTTGCAAATCTGCTAACACATCTCTAGGGTTTATTTAGCCAATAGAAGTCAGACTTTTCTCTAAAATTTAGCGTCTTATTAGCTACATTGGTGATGTTTCTGAAATAGCTACATAATGTCACTGATGGAGATTAGTTCTGTGTAGTTTGATACTTTCTACCTGTCCTGGTGATGCCTGGATAATGAAGTACAGTGGAGTCAGAGATTTTGGGAAGCCCTAAGCATGACTTTGATTAGTTTCAAAAGGAAACTAATGAATATCAAAAGGAAAACTAGATGAGGTCATATCCCTTCCTTACTTTGGGCCTTTTTCCCCAAAGAAATTTATCTTCCATTTCAATAGAGACTAACTTTGCACACTCTGTAAGAAGAAGCCTTGTTCAAGTTGCCGAAGGTTCTATCATCTCCCACTCTGCCATGGGTCCCCTCCAAACACATTAGATTTGAATAACTAAGAAGAGAACTCTTCAGAAATGAATGTCACTCATCACTTGATGCATGTTTTCAAAAGAGAACATTTTGTTAGTTAGCCTGCTAATAAAAGAAAGGGTTGTTTTGGTTATTATTTCAATTAGAAAACATAGCTTTCCTATCAAATTCTCAGTCTTTTAATAAAATAATTTCCTGCTGTCCACTACATCTTAATAATGAGTTTGCTAATAAAATTTAGAATGACAAAGAATTAATTAGTAACCCATCTGAATTTTAGGGAAATTTAATGGACTATATTGATTCCTCTTTGGTAAGTTTACAATAAATCTAATCAGGTGTGATAGCTTTGTTTGCATAGAGAATAATGGCAAAGTCACTACCTACCTGGTGCTCAGAAGTATAGTTTAAATAGCATAAATCAATATACAGTACATGTGAGACATTTAGAATCCTGTAAAACAATAACAAAATCAAAAACCATATAAAATGGAGGGAGAAACGTTTTTAGCAAAATTTTGTTTCATATTTGTATAATCTAAAATTCTAATATAATGGTCCTAAAGAGATGTCCATGAACTCATCCTTTGCAATTTTAAAGCAAGGGAGGTTGGTGACAGGGTTAGAACCTAAGATACTCAGTTCTACAGGCTGCTCCCTTTTCCTGGAAAGCAAGATCATCCTCTATTTTCACTCCTTTTGTATTTATAACACATTTAAACCTACAAAACTCTGGGAACCATCTGCAAGCTACTCTTCTACCTTGACAAACATATAAAATCATTAATGTAAATTTGGTGTTGCAGAAGTTTGAAAAAATATTTTGGTAATAATTTTAAGTAGCATGGGCATTAGAATCAGACAGACCTAAATTAAGTCCTTGAGTTATGATTTATTGGCTGAAAGGCTTGATGCTAGTGGCATGACCTTGCTGAGTCTTGGTTTCCTCAGCTGAGGATAAAAACATGATCTTATCTTGCAGGTTAATCATGAAGATTAAGCAGTATTTTATATATAATGTGCAGGAACTAAGATCTGATACATTGTAAGCATTTGATAAATAACCCTTATTATTATAATTTTCAGGAAAAATAAGAAAGTTACGGTGTTCATAAGAGGCCTAAAAAGGCCTAGGTCCTACATTGCAAAATGTTTAGAGCCTGCATTGTCTCAATAGAGGGAGAAGACATAGATGCTCAATTTTCATCCTTGGTATTCTATTTATTTTGAGTATTTAACAGACCAAAGGAGTAAATGAAATGAGAGAACCTTTACTGGCAGAACTAACCTTTTTCAGAATGTGTCCTCTTATAAAATAAGAAGACAGCCACTTTTCAGAACTATCGTAAAACAATTAAATAGCCATTCATCATTACTGCCAGTCATTTCCAACTCTCATCTGCTATTTCCATAGTCCACTCCCTATGGGTAAAGACTAACTTATAATAAATGTATTTCCTACACCTAAGAGGCCTCACAGGTATTCACATTTTACAGGGGGTAATATTTTCTTTGGCAGTCTTTCCCCAAGGTACTTTATATCCTTCTAGTCTATAGCAGAAACAGTAAAATTTCCAAATTCAATGAACTAAAAAAAGGTCTAAAAGCTTAAGCCCTGTAGAGACAGAACTATAAATATACATTATTCCACACCATTTAAAAATTATTTTGTAACATTTAATATTATTATAACATTCCTGTGTTGCACAAATTCATATATACCATGAATAAAGTCACATACTTAAAAATATTGAGCATGTTAAATATGCTATTTATTTTTATAAAACCAAATTTGCTTAAAGTTGTGTTTTTCTAGAAAACAAAACAAAGATCTTCAAACATCAATTTATAATTGAGAATACATTTTTACATGCTTGTTGCCTAACTCATTCACAAATTGCATTCTAAATGAAAAATATGTATCTCCAGTAAAAAAAAATCTCATTAGACAACAGTTTACCTCAAATTATTTTTTTGTCCAAATGTTGCATCTGTGGGCAAGAAAAAGCATTATCTTTTTCTCAAGGTTCATGGCTGACACCCCTAGCTAGATACAGGAGAGGATGGAAAGAAATGCGTTTCTCAAAGAGAGCCACAGGTGATGATCAGATGATGGAAAGAAACTCGGCATGGCTGGAGCAAGGTGTTCAAGGTGGGAGAGATGGCAGCAGGGAGGGGGGAAGGGACCAAGCCAGGCAGGCTCGTGTAAACATGCTAAGGATTGTAAAATTTAGAGCAATGGGAAACCACTGAGATTTTACAGCTGGCAAAATTGTATTTGCATTTTTGAAATACCAATCCAGCTGCAGGATTGAGTCTGGAATGTAGAGCGAGAAGGTTGGCGGCAGAGACACTCACCAGCCTGCTGTGCTGGGGTGGAGAGTGGGAACAGGGCTCGGGAAAAGGCACGCAGTTGGGAGGAGGCGTGCAGGAAGGGAGTGTGTAGGTGCTGTGAGTCACTGGATGTGGTGCTTGAAGAAGATGGAAATGCAACCAACGGCAATTAGGTTTTTCATGTAATTGAATGAATAATGTTCCCCTTGCCTTGGATAGGAAGCACTGAAGAAAGAATCTAATGGGAGTCAATATAGATTCAGCTTTGGGCGTGTTTATGTTTTCCATGGGATGTATAAATGACCCGTGGGCTGCAATATATAGGATTTAGCTCTGGAAAATTGTAAGATGTGTAGGAAACAAATATCAAAATAAATATTTC
Organism: Mirza zaza; assembly: GCA_008750895.1. NCBI lineage: Eukaryota > Metazoa > Chordata > Mammalia > Primates > Cheirogaleidae > Mirza > Mirza zaza. The sequence goes on from VSMD01113432.1 coordinate 41,576, forward strand.
GTAGACTTGTAGATATAAGTCCTGTGTTATCAGTAATTATATTAATGCAAATAGATTAAACACCGAAATCCAAAGGCAGACATTAGCAGAGTAAAAAATAGATCCAATTTCATACTATCTGTAAGAGACAAACTTTAGAGTCAAAGGCACAAATAGACTGAAAGTAAAAAGGGTAGAAAAAGACATGCACACAGTAAACAAAATAAAGCTCAAGTGTTATGTTAATGCCATGCCAATGCTATGCTATGTTAATGCCAAAGTAGTCCTTAATACAAAGATTATAACTAGAGATAATAAAAGACATTTTATAATGATAAATGGGTCAATTCATCAGAAAGCTATAACAATGGAAAATATATATGCCATTCCAAAATATGTGAATCAAAAACTGACAGAATTGAAGGGAGAAATTCACAATTCATCAGTTGGAGACTTTAATATCCATTTTAGCAATAAGTAGAGCTATTAGGAAGAAGATCAACAGGGAAGTAGAAGACTTTAACAACACTATAAACTAACTAGACCTAACAGACATTGATAGAACACTCCCTTCAACACTAGCAGAATACAGATTGTTCTCAAGCAAGTGCGCTGGCCATTCTCCAGGATAGACAATCATTGGGCTATAAAACAAGCCTCAAGAACTTTAAAAATATTGAAATAATACGAAACATTAGAAGTAGAAAGGTGTGGTATCTTTTCTCACCCATCGTAATGGTCACGGTTGATATTTCTATAACAAAAGATATGTTCACAAGATAAAAAAAATGTTAATAGAAGTTTTACAAGACATAGGATTCTTTAGAAATAAAGACTCAAAACCCCAGGGAAAACTGTCTATTTTTATGTTACAGTTTGATGAAGAACGGACAGCCACGTTTCACATGATTAAACAAAATGGTATAATGTAATGGTAATAAATACATTGAGGGGGAAAAGCCTGTCTGGAACGAGAGTCTTCAAGGGAGAAGGGAGAAGAAAAAGAGGGACCTGTCTAGGTTTTATGGCTGGCTTTGAGGGAGAGGGGTTCTAGTTTCTATGACCCACCTTGTGGAAGAGAATTCTGGTTTCTATGACTTGCTATGAGGGAAGAGAGATGGGAGACAGGAGGCCAGGAGAAGGTTTGAATGAGATTTTGCTTCCAATGCCTTCCCATGTTCTTCTGCTCAAAGCACTCAGCATGCCAAGGTGCCACCCTTTGGGATATCATGATCTGATCCCAGACAGTATGTTATCCAACAACAAAACAATGGGATTCATTAGAAATCAATAACAAAAGGAAATTTGGGAAATTCATAAATATGTGAAAATCAAACACCTTCCTAAATAACCAATGGGTCAAAGATGAAATCACTACAAAAGTTTAAAACATTAAAAAATACTTTGAGATGAATGAAAATAAAAATAAAACTTACCCAAATTTATGAGATATAACTAAAGCAATTCTTATAAAATAATTTACACCTATAAATGCCTATCTTAAAAGCTTAGAAAGGAGATCTGAGAAGACTTATAAATATAGATTTTCAGATTATCAAGGTATAGATCAAGGATTTTTATCCCTGTGGTCCTGGGCTTCAGGAAGTCTGTGAATCCCTTGAATTTGAGTTCAAAATTGAGCATCCATGTGCTTTTTTTTCTGATAAAAAAAAGCTTTTATCATATTTTTGCAGGGATCTGTAAGCCCCAAATCTATTAAAAACTCCTGAAATTAATAGTAATTAAAGCTATGGAAATATATAAAAATTATTTCTTCCTTCCACATGTGACCAAGAAAAGTGATTGGAAAATAATACTTTAGGGGATGAAAAAAATAATTTTATGCTTCATAGTTTTTCACTGGGACTCCCTGAAACAAAAGATAGATTAATAAGAAAAAAAACAACAGAAGTTTATTAATGTGTATGCCACATATATACATGGGGGTTACCCAGAGAAACGAGGAGACTGCCAAGAGGTGGTTTAGAAGTCTGGCTTATCCAGGATCTTCAACAAAGATCAGTAACTTTTTAGAGAAATGACAAGACAGAGGAAAAACACTTGGAGTATCTAGAGGCTACAAAATTGGGGAAGGCAAATCAATGGGAGTTTGTATGTAGATTTCTCTGGTGCCTTCCTGGAGGAGAGGAGAGGAGAGATACCATTGCCTCTGCACATGCATGTCCTGCTCTTCAGGGAAGGTGGGAGGGCAGAGAGCTTTTTTTATATAGCTGCTTCTTCTCAATTGCCTCCAGCTCAAAATAATCTTCGTATCAAAGAGACATATTTTGGGGTGGCATATTCTGGTTTCCTATAATACTAAGGAGAGCTGTGGGACATGGTAAGCTTGAAAGTGGAAAGAAAGGGGGATTCACAACAGGCACAAAGAAAGGGGTTGTAGAACTGGGTGACAGTCAGGCCAGAGGAGAGAGTTGCCTCAGATCCAAGGGAAGGGAACACGTCAAGATGTGGGAGTGGTCAGCACCAAAGGCCACCTGAGTGTAATGACTGCATTCTGTCTGTGAGCCAAGTGTATGCATGGCCAGTTCAGATGGCAATGGCTGCTGTTGGCTTTACCAACAAGGAATCTTGATGGAAACTCTGCCTGGCATCCGTGGAAGCTACATTGCCATTTGCTGAGCAGAGTGGGAGGTGATGCAGTGAGGTCTGAGGGTTAATCATGTCTTCAAGAAGCTGAGCTGAGATGAGAAAAATAATAAGATAAAGCAAAAATAAGATTTAATGACTTTATAGCTTAGTCTTTGAGATTGTCTTCAGAGTAGCCAATGGTGTCCTTAATAACATAGCCCTCTGTACCTGACACAGAGACAGAAACCACAATAGGAGTGCCATAGGTGGTACTCATCACATAGATTCTCAGGTCTCTGCTCTCTATAGAGAGGATAGCAGCCCTTGAAACCAATGAAACTTTACAAAAGGAAGTGTTTGATATTACTTGTAACTTGTAGTAAAAATCCACTGTTTAAAAAATTATGTACACTTGTGCCTGTTTTTTACTTCTTTTTACATGTGTGGACCAGTGTTGCTTCTTTCATTCTAAAGAGAAAACATGCAATGGGACCAGTGAACACACTTTGTGAGGTGTGGTCCACTCACACTATCCAGCTACCTTTCAGCTCTTCTAGAAGTAGGTTGAATGATCACTTAAAATGCTTTGGTTTCAAAGATATCTAGAAGCTTCTCATTTCCTCCCCAAGAATTCAAATACGAGTTTTCTTTAGCAGGCACCATTGAAATTGCATTAGTGATAGTTTCCCTTGGGCTTATCGTTTCCCTATCCATACTATGTCTTCTTAAAATGCAAATTTTCCTGAATGTGCTCTCAGTTAACAATTTAGTGAGAACTAGTTGATAGGCTCTCTTCTTGCCTGACTTTCTTCACTGGGACAGATGAAAATAGTTTATAAAGGTTAGAATGGGGCCGACTATAGGACAGTGGGAACCACAATAATCTTCTATTAATTTTCTAAGTTCCCAGGACTAATTATGGCATCAAATATAAGCCTTCTGGAGAAAAAATATTAAAGCAAACAAGCATTTCACATTGACTGTGATCCACGTGCATTTACATATATTTTGAGAGGCAGTCTTGACAAGGCTAAGAGCAGGCAGTTGAAGTCAGACAGCCTGAGTTTGAATTCCACTTGGTTTCTCGTTAGCTGAGTAGCATCTGTCTGGTTTCTTATGCTCTCTATGCCTCAATTGCCTTTATCTGTAAAATGGGGATAATAATAGCAGCCACCTCATGTGGATGTTGTGAAAATGAATTGTCATATTTATAACACTACCTAGGCAAACAATAGTAATTTAATAAGTTATAGCCAATACAGTTACAATCACATTTAATTTTCAGAGCAGCCACCTGATTTCTGCATTTCTCATCCCTATGATGGCAGAAGAGAGCACAAAAGCACAAAGTCGCTGCTGGAGCCCAGTAGCCAATACATGACAGAACCAAGGTCTAATCGATTCTCTGGCACTTTCTGCTAGATCACCCTGCCCACATGTGATTAATGGGCCCCTGACCTCTCCTGTCTCATTTTGTAGTCCTGATTTATGTCTTTATGTGTTATGGTGAGTAATATGTTTACAGAGAGTCAGAAAATTATAACATTGAAGAAAAGGAAACCAGAAGTGAGGCGGTCAGGTATGGAAGAGTTATAGCGAGATTTTTATGTCAATTTAGCTCAACACTTCTGCTGTGTTCTGTCATGTCACCAGAGCGAAATCTCTCTTAGTTAGAGGCTGAAATCTAAGAGACTTCCAATTTATTCCAATTTTCAAATAGAAGATTTTATTGGACTCATGTAAACATAGTAGACTGTGCAGTTACATAAATAAATAAATAAAACAGAAGATGCGGCACAGATTTAAAAAAACTATACTTCTTGGGGAAAATAAAATTAAATAAAATCCTCATCAGAAGTTCTTGTGCATTTTGAAATTCAGATTGCATGGTGAGCTTGGATTGGCAATATTCTTCTTGCTGTTATTTTCCAGAGAGATAGCTCCTGCCATTCATTACAGACAGAAAGTGGCTGGGAAGCTTTAGAAAGTTAAATGCAGGGACAAAGCTCTTGATCCCAGGCTAGAAAATGTGCTTTGTACATCCATGAAGACTACTCAAAAAACCCCAACAGTGACACCGTGTTGTTAGAATAGTTTAAGAAAGATTAAATGAAGAGAAGGAGTTTCATTTTCTTGTGCTGTCAACACCTATAGTGGTTTTAGTTGAATGTAGCCAAGAAAATAAACTGCAAAGTAATTAAGAGGAGGGCTAAACCCAGATTTGTTGAGCTTGCTTCTCAGAATAGTTAATATTAACTGACTTACGTTCAGATTCACTTACCTTGGCAAATGCTGTGAAAACTAAATCATATAAGCTTTTGTAGCCTAACATTCTTTCTGAAATGGAAAAAAACTACTCAGCCTAGGAATACCTTGTTTAATTTTGAGGTGTTTCACAGACTATGAAAAATTTAATTTTACAAACAAGTGCCGAACATTTTGTTTATCTGTGAAAAATAATCGCTTCGAGAAGCAATCAATTATTGTAATAAATAAAATTGGTACCCGTAACTACTCCTCCAGTCTGAAATAGTGGGTAGTGACTATTTTTAAGGACATTTTCATTGACTATTTCTATATTGACATCGACAATTTCTATATTATCTGACACTTTAAAAAATGTCAGATGATATTGTTTCAAGTACTCTTATCACAATCCTTTGAGGCTCAGTTCAAAGATAAATAGATGACGAACTGCTGAACCACAGCAATGGGTGAGGACAATTCCATGTTTCTGTTACAGACTCAATTCAATGGTTTCAGATGTTCTTTAATTGTACGGATTGAAATGCACAAAGAAATGGTAGATTAGGCATTGGAGCTTTCTCTTTACCTCTCCTACATTATTTCGACATGATTCACTCAGTAAAAATGAAAAGTAGAAATGAAGCTTCCTCTTACTCATGGTGATTATGGGACAGAATAGATTTTCAACATCCAGTTGTGTAACCCTAATAAAGCAGTTTAACAGCAAAAAAAAAAAAAAATCATTTTAAACATACTCCATCCTTTGGTTTCATGGTTGAAAAGATTAAAAGATATTCAATACATTGTCCACAGCAACCTTAAGCAATCTAGCTTTCTTTCGTAAGCATTTCTCCCATATCCTTTCAGTTAAATTCCCAGACTGTGAGGCCTGATGTCCTTCAGGCCAAATACACCATCATGCACAGGTGCCAGTGATGAGTGGTGTGCTTTACATCAACAATCATCTGCACCCCAATTAGCACAATATCCCCACTTTTTACAGATGGGTTAACCAAGGCTGAGAAAGGTAACTTGCCCAGATTCACATAGCCAAGGTGCTCAGTGTTTTATTTCAAAACTCATACTTTGAATTAATTGCACTGTGCTACCTCTCATTATTCTAAAAGCCAGATTTTGTAATTTGGGAAGAGTTGGAAATTTCAAAATATTTTAAATCCTCAGCTCAAATTCATTTACAGTTTTCATTTACTTCTCCACAGCATGCACATATATATATATATAAAATTTAAAAAATATACTTTATGATATAAAAATTTTTAATTATATATTTTTTAAATATAGAAAATATATTTTTTTTATCTTTTTCATTATTCCAAGTTTTTTATGTTTATTTTTTAATATGGGCCATTAGTTCCTTTTTTCTTTTTTTTCCATATGTCTAGTTCACAATACTTCCACTTGAATTGGTAATTGTTAACCTTTCCTGCTCACTCCTGGAATCACAAACCTTCCTCTTCAACACTCTGGATTTTTCATTATTTTTTCATCTGCACTAAATCTTCTTTTATGCAGGAGCCAGAGTAAAAAGAATATTTAAGGGGAAGAATAGGAGGAGAGATTTATGTTTAATGTCATTGATTCTTCAAGTTTCCCAATATTATTTTAAAGAGAAATACAGAATTATTCACTATAAAATGTTACCCTAAAACTTGATGATAAAAAGTGAAAAATCTAAATGTAAATTTAATGCCTTTCAAGTGCTCAAATAAGAGAAAATGTAAAAAAAATATGATTCAAAATATTTAAAACAAATTAGTTTTTAAATAGTCTTAAAATTTAGAAAAGATAAATAATTCATAAAAGTTCAAGCAATTTATTTTGTTTCCTTAAAATTATAAAAAAATAAGATAAAAATCTCAGGACCACCCTCCCCTGCCCCAACTCCTTATGCAGAAGGGAAGGTAAAGGCCTCAGGCACCTGTGAAGGACCGGCCCCACTGGTCATTCATTAAGGAAATTTTTTGCTGGCCTCCCCTATGCAAGGGCATGCGAATTGTAACTAGGTCTGCAGGCTATGCCTAGCTCCTAAAACTAGTCTGTTGGATTCCACACTAATAATGAATTACAGGTTTATCTTTCCAGGTGTGGAACAGAGACAAGACAGGATCAAATGCTTTTCCACCTCCCAGGGACATCTGCATAATTAATGCTTCCTTCACTCCCTTTTGCTCTTCTAACATTCACTTTATCTTATGTAAAATGTAGATTTTCCTAGGTGTCACAAGACACCATTTTGTTGTACTCCCCAGCCTGCCCCTGCCTTTTTTTCTTTCTGTATGCACTATCCCCGTTTAAATACTCAAGCTCCCAAATTCTTCTTCAGAAAAACAGCCACAGATCTGTCTCTGGTTTGTGTTTTTCCTGGGCACAGCCTCAACTTTGGCTTAATAAACCTCCATTTATTGAAAACTTTGCCTGTCACTTACTTTGGGTCAACAAACCTATGCAACAAATTAGTTTACTTTTGGATTGGGAAGAAATCCATAAATATCTGATCCTCATTTTTGGAAAGAAATAATTTAGTATAATGGTGATTAAATCTGAAGTCATTGGTTATGAATGAATAAATAAATGTGCAAATATTTATATTCTACAGCTAAATTTTCTATTAGGATGATACATTCTGATACTAATTATTCTGACACTAACTGGGTGTCCTGAAATCCAATATAATTCTGAAAATTACTATCCAGAGTTAGCACAAAACCCACAAGTCAAGGACAAAGTCATTCATGAGACTTCTCCCACTTCAGACACCAGCCACAAGCTTTGTGGGTAAGCTATCCACACTTCTGCCTAACCAGCTATTAATTCAGGACTTCCCACAATCTCCTTAGGTTCAAAGATTTGCTGGAATGGCTAATAGTAGTCAAGAAAGTGCTATACTTGCAATTACCATTTTATTGTAAAGGATACACATAAACAACCAGATGACAAGGTGGTAGGGCAAGGTCTAGGAGAGCCCTGAGCACAGGAGTTTTCATCCCTCTGGAGTCACTACATGCTACTATCCTGGCTCATTTATATGTTCACTAACCGGTAAGTGTCTCTGAACCTCAATGGCCAGAGTTCTTAGTGAGGTCTCCATGGGTCAGGTGATTAAATCCAATCTTTAGCACTCCTGCTTTCCCCAGAAGTCAGCTGACCCCAAGTTCCAACCCTCTAATCACTGGTCTTTGTGGTGACCAGCCCCCACTCTGAAGTCATCTAGGCATCCCCACCCCCAACATGAGTTTCCTCATTAACATAATAAAACCTTTCCCATTACTCAGGAAATTTAAAGGATTTTTGCAGCTCTGTACTAGAAACTTGGAACAAAGAGTAGATCTATTTTTTATTATACCACAGATGTTCTCTATGTGTTTATCTAGTATCATAATTTACATAAAGCTCTAAATATTTTGTTCTGCCACATACACTTTAATATTCTTCCATTTTGTTGTTGTTTTTCCCAAGGCAATAAATTGCTTGCATAAGGTTCATAAGTTCTAAATGCACAAGAATGCTTTTCTACCAGTGGCTTAAAATTATTTAGTCATGGTAAATATGGTTTAGGGATGAGATAAACTCCCACAGCAAAATAATATTTTATGACCTTAAAGTTAGGGAAAGCTAACATGGCATTAAGATTTTTTATTAAAAATATTAGCAAGCGCATTTTCAAATGCCCCTACACTGCATAATTTAGTGCAATATCAATTAAGAAGAAAAGAATTAGAGCAAAAGAATTATGGTTGTTGAAGTCAGAGAGTCTTTAAACTGACTAATCTTATAACAGTTAAAACTAGGAGAGAGAAAATTTTCTGAGTTTGTGTATCATCTCTGATATAAAGCTTAAAGAGTCTGAAATGGCATAGCCTAGTGAGGCTAATTAGGAGTGAAAAAAGGAAGACTAAAGACCTAATATAGGTGGTTCTGGCTGATTCATTGATCTTTCATTCTTTCAGACATTTTTATTGAGTGCTTGTTATTCTAAAATGATACCAGTTACAACTCTAGGCATTGAAAATGTAGTAACTAAGATAAGAGACAAAGTCTCTGACTTTATAAAATCTATTAATACATTCTTCTATAGGAATCAGATGAAAAACAAAGAATGTGAAATATAATGTTAGGTGGTAATAAATGCTGTGAAGAAAAATAAACAGAATAAAGGGGTAAAGAATGATGGAGGGAGATGGCAATTTAGAGAGGTTGGCTAATGAGGACTTGTCTGAATGGGTGATATTGGTAGAGACCTGAATAAAACGGGAGAGGAGGCCACACAAATAGCTAACAGAAAAGCATCTGGGGCAGAAAGAACAGCAAGTGCCAAGATCTTAAGGAGGAAATGAATTTGGAATGCTTAAGGGACAATGGAAGCCTGCAGCTAAAATATGATGACCAAGGTAAAGAACAATACAAGATGTGGGTTGAGAAATAGCTAAGGACCAGTTAATATGAGGTCTGTATAGACCAAATAAACCTGAAAAAAAATAAATTGAAAAGAAGCAAGCCTTTGATTATAATTATCTAAAATTGATTCACTTTTATTATAAATTTTATACAATTTTAATAAATTTACATACAAAAAAGAAATACATGGTCAAACATTTAGAAAATGCTGGGTTAAAAAACATTAAGCATGCTCCTGTATTGTAGAACCATTTAGATCATTTCAAAATCTGATTGGTGTTAAATCTAAGACAGATGTTGCAATCAGAACTTTTCAAATGTATTGTCTTTGATAATTTCTTTTTATAGATCATCCCCCAGGACTAAAGTTCCATGGAACCTCTTCAGAAATCACTGTTTTTGGCCAAACACTGTAAAGACAATCATCTCTCTAAGATCTGCATGGAGAGAGATGAGTAATTAACACCAAACTAAAACCATAGTTTAGACTATACTTTATCACTTATCAAAGGGATACGCAGAGAAATGAGGATTGAAAAAAATAAATTAGAAAACTTGGAGAGGAGTTTGTAAGGAGATTCATCCCTTAGTGAGACTAGCTTGCCAAATAAAAGACAATTAACAGATATGTAGTTCTTCAACTATTTCTTCTGCCTTATTTTTCCTTCTTGTTTTGGGCTTACAATTATATATATGATAGACTGTTTGGTATAGTCAACAGATCTTACATACTCTGCTTCTGTTTGTTCATTTGATTATTTCCATCCTTTGTATTTCATTTTGAGTAGTTTCTACAGACTTTCGAGCTCATTAATTATTTCTTCAGCTGTGTAGAGTCTACTAATAGTTCCCTCGAGGACAATCTTCATCTCCATTGGGTTTTTCATTTCTGGTATTTTCATTTGGTTCTTTTCTTGAAGTCTTCATCTCTCTGCTGAAATTACCCATCTGGTCTTGCATGCTGTTCACTTTTTCCATGAAAGCCTTTATCATATTGTAATTGTGGTTATTCTACTCCCCATCAGATATTCCAAGGTTTGTGGGATAGCTAAGTCTAGTTTATATGATTGTTTAGTTCCTCAAGACAGTGTCATTTTGTCTTTCCATTTATTTCCATGCATCTTAATTTTTTTGATGAAAACCAGAAATCTTCAGGTCTGTTAAAACTGAGATAAATATATTTTTTTTTCTGCTTGGAAATCCCTTTTTTCCTATAGATCTTTAAGCTGATGAGTTGAGTTAATCTAATTAGGAGTTAAGCTGGGCTTGAGGTTAGTCATGCTTTGATCACCCTTAGGGACCACAGGTTTCAACTTCCTTTGCAGATATGGTGTGTTTAGGGTGGTGGCTGCTTTGTCATAAGGCTTTTTTGATGTCTTTTCTACCCTCTTACTTTTGGTCTTATTTTGTGCTATACCTCAGAGAGGGTCTCTCTCTTTCTTGCAAGTTCCATGTTACTAATTGCTTGCTAACCTGGCAAAGAGTGTGTGTCGGTGAGTGCAGTCTCTGTTGTTCTAAATATGCCTCAATCTTGAGCAGGCACCAAACCCCCGGGTCTTGGGATATTGCCTTCCCAGTGTACCACTTCTCCAGCTGCTGTAGGCTTGGGTCCCCCAAGAATCCTGTACCCCAAATCCCACCGGACACACCAATTAAGGCTCTAGTTTCACAAGGGAGGTAGGGGAACAGGATTCCAGTGAAATTTCTCGCTTCTCCTGCAGTGGCTACTGTTTTCCTTCCTCAGTCTGCACCACAGAGTAGGCTTTCTCAGGACTCTTCTAATCTTTGAGTGTCCAGTAGGATTCACACAGAAAGATTCTGCAAGAGGATATAGACTCCTCTCTATTTGTGGCCCTCAGGGTCTTCTCCCTATACTGGTAGGATATACTCAGCCTCCATCAATTTGCCCACTGCCTGTGCTGAGCTGTCCCTCAGGCTACATCTTGCCCTGGTGAGATAATACTCCCATTTCATCTCTTTCCCTGCAGCCTCCTATCTCTCCTTACATTTCAGGCCAGTTAGGTTGTCCTGCTCAGCTCTCTGGTGGGTTCCAGAAAAGCTGATGACTTGCTGTTTCTCTAGGGTTTTGTTGTTGTTGTAAGGTTGGAAATGACACTCCTTTCAGCTCTTTATATGCCTACATGGAAATCACTCAACAGATAAGAAAAAAAGAACAAAATATTGCAAAGGTTACTGAAGCTGTTGCTAGTTTATTCGTGGTAGAAAAATAATAGTTTTCTCACATGATTATCATACCTGAAAGTGTTGTGATTTAATTGATATTGCAGAAATCAGGGATAAAATCATTTTCTTGTGGAGTCAGTAATTTACAGGAATGATGGCTCAAGGCTCCACGTATTTTTGTGGACTAAAGCTAGACAGAGTGATTGGTTTTTGATTGTTGTCTTATATTAGGGTGCAAGGTGGGTTTCCTATGAGCCTGCTGCAGTATATGATGACACACTTACTTGTAATTAAAGCAGGGGGCAGTGTCATATTTGCTTTTACACACTTCTCGCCTCTATTTAAGCCTGTGGTTGTCATTCAGGTGATTTTGTAGTAAACTGCTCTTATTTTATCATAAAGTTTATTTTGAACCAAGGTTCAATTCTCCATGAACAATCCTGTCTTTGTGTTTTTAATGTGCTGACAATATTTCATTCTGGATTTAAGAGAAGACACCTGATTTTTTACCAACAATCATGGCATATAAAATTGGAAAAATATAAATAGCATCAACTTGTTTCTTTTTGTTTACAAAATCTCATTGTCTCAGCTATTTGCCTAGAAGATAGACCATCCCATGCTATTTGTTAGTGATATCTATTTTCGTGGCCAGCAGACAACTCAGATACGTACACTTTAAGTCTTCAGGACCGCAAAAGTCACAGTGACCAGATTTGCAGGGGAGCACCCGCCTTTCTGTCCCACAGGGTACACTGGGCATTCCTGTGTCTTCACTCTCTCCTCCCTGTGAAAATCCCTGCCTTCTAAATGGATTGTGTGCTTTTTCCTTTCCATCCAGATACTTCTCCTCCCTCGTGGCGCCTTCCCTGTTCCTTCTTCTGTTTTGTACCTGGCCCGTGATCTCCTCCGTGTCTGACCTGCCATGCCGCTTGTTTCCTCCAATCCATTCTGTGACACTTGATTATATCCTGTCTTGTACCATTCGCTGAATAGTTCATGGATCATGTCTTTCTGAAATTACCGGATTCCCCCAGGGAGGCGGCATGTCAGTCTTCACTGTGCGTCCTCGTGCCTCCTTGCACCTTGTGGACACCCAGGAGGCAAGTGACAACCACTGAGCTGCAACAAGTTTGAATTTCTTTATGGAAGAGGGGGAGAAGGGGTGAAGGGGCTTTGGTGATGGGTGGCAATTCATTAATGTGTAATGAGGAGCAGGGCCGCGGCCCACCGGCACTTCAGAACCGGCGTGGAGCGCTGGAACGTGCTGTCAAATTCTCCTCTGATTTCCGCACTCCAGGGCTTCCCGTCTGCCACTCTGTTTCCCGGAAGTCAAGGTTGTCGCTGCTCATTACTGCGGCTGCGCTTCGGTGCGTCTCCTCCTCGCTCCTCCTCCTTGCCGTTGAAGATACTCCACGTTGTCCCAGAGGCGGCGCTGGGATGCGTTTGCGTTCCGCGTTCCGGATCTGGCGTCAGTTCCCAGGACCCGGTGCCGGCCAGGAGCGATGTCCCCGAGCACCTCCGCTGCCCGGGAATGAGCCTGTGTTCTGCTGCCGGGTGTTAAATGGGGCTCATCAATGACATGATGGAACTGCTCAGAGTGACAGACGTGCACCTGCAGCAGAGTCCCCTGGGCCCTGCGCTCTGCGGCCACCGCGGCGCGCTTTCCTGCCGGCCTCCTAAACAATGGCCTGTCTGTGTCTGGTGCGGGGCTTCACGTTTCAATCAGGGAGTTATTAGACAGCGTGTCCCTGTGATGACAGAAGCTGATGACAGCTTCTGCCACCGTCTGCCAGGGCGCGTGTGTCAGCGTGACGGAGGGTTTGCGTGCTGTACATCGCTCCGTGACCTGGGATAGTCCCTAGCCTGATCCTTTCAGCAGAGTGGCTCAGCATTTTCCACTGAGCACCCCAAACCCACAGTTCGTGTCCAGCCTGCTCTTCCCGGACTGCTGCCCAAACACATTGAATAGCTTGAGTAAGGAGCGTTATTCAACACTAGCATTTCTTTTTTTTTTTTTTTTGTCAGTGACGTTTTAGTTGCATTCGAGAAGAAAATAAAGCAAATATTACTGTGTACCTGGCTTTGATTTACTGGCTAGAACATTGTCAACTGTATTTTGACCAACATTATCATCAAGTCTTTTCAGACTATCTCTGGGGGAAATAAATAAATAGAACAAAACATAACAACAACAAAACAACCTATTCATAGCTGCCAAATTCTAGGTGTAGGGCTTTTTGTTGAAAGATGAGAAATGTGGCCATCTCAAACTGGATTATAATCAATATGCATCAAAAAGAATAAAATAAATGTTTCTGGTAAGAAGTTTGGAGACAATTAATTTAAAATTGAACCACAATTTGCGACGTGACAACTTACACTGAGTTTTTAAAACAACGTCCTTTTGTTATACAATTTCAAATAAAACTCCAAACAAACATTTCTATTTAAAAATAAGGTATACATTTAGAGATAGCTGTTCTCTTGAAGAAAATAGCAGTAAGCAAAACCCAAGCAAAAACACATATGGTGTCTTTGACTAGCTTCATTCGTTGGCATGTAAAAGTAATTTATGATTTCCATTAAAGCAATTCAAAATTTAGTTATTTGACACTAATGCTCACATCCAGGAAATTTCAAATCCAGGGAATAAATTATCCTTATCCTAGAAACGGTGGGCTATTAACAACACCGCCGTCCTGCAGCCATTGCTATGGTTTCTGCCTTTCTGGGTGTCTGGGTGCCTAGCGGAGCGTGCCCTGTGTCCCAGGCACGGTGACATCCTCCCATGACCAACTGCTGTGGGGGAGGGGAAGAAAACAGAACGCAGTGCGGGAGAAGTTGAGCCATGACACGATCACCACAGTTGCCAAGTTGTCTAAACAGGTGCAGTCCTAACACCCTGGCAGGTACCAGGGGAGACGGTGGCTTTCTTTAGCCGAATGTGATTCCCCAGAAGTCTGGACTCAACAGCCTATTCCTAGGTGACACTCCCAGCATTTGGGGGTGAGCCCTTCAACATAGAAGGGACCGTGTCACAACACCGCATCCAAACAGCAACATGCAGTCAACTCAGGGACTTCTGTGTGGCAAAGTAGGGAGCGCTTTGGTCTGGGGTGGGACTTTTGTTTTTCTTTCTTTTTCTACTGGGGAACTAGTGTTCTTTCCCGGGTCCTGCTTTCTTCAGTAGGGCCTCCCAGGGTAGGTAGCTTCATTTCTTTAGAGAGCAGGTCACAGGCTTCTTCCTGAGTCAGTAGCAATGCCTACCAGCCATTCTGTTTCCATAACTATCCCCAAACAGTGCTTTGTAAACCATTCTGTGATCATCTGCACGTCCCCATATTGGCCCTTTGGTTGATTTACTCCAGAGTAGGGGAACACCCACGTTTTTCTCTGCTGTCTTGGGCTATGGATGCATCTTTTCTTTAAACATCAATCTCATCTTGTCTACTATTTTCCTGGAACTTTTCAAAAATCTAGTCTATTCTTATCAACCTTGTTTTTCTGCACCATTATGAGTTTACTTCTTAGGCCTGTATTTTCTTTCATTTCATTTTAGAGCAGGAAGCTTGCGTGTTAAGTTCTTAGCCTGATTGCAAGTGCTGTGCCAGCTCAGCAGCATGGAGTGGATCTTGGCATGGCTCGGGGCAGACATTCCTCCCAGGTCTACCACTTATGGCCTATGTGACTTAAGGCCATGCTTATGTCCTCTCTGAGACCCAGTTTCTTTTTAAAGTGGGAGTAATAACATTTGCTATGTAGAATAGTTGTAAGGATATGAAAATGCTTACCACGATGCTTGGCGCTTAATCCTCACTCAAGAAATGATTGTCCTCTTACTTCCTTCACATTTGTATCCCTCATAACGGCTCTCCATGTGCCTCATATTCTCAAGAAAAAGTACCAATTTAATACTTTAATAAAATCCAAAATCCATCAGAAAACCAGAGTGCAAAAAAGCCTTAAAGATTCAGTGAGGCCTGGTGTATTTTTAAAGTGGCTTAACAATGTGACAGTGTAGGCAATGATGCATGTAATATTGTCACCGCTGAGTGCTACCTTGAGATTTCACAGAATGTCACATGTGATGGTGCCAGCGCTGTATACCACATCCTTCTTGCTTAACACCTTTGCTTTTAATCATGCTTTATCTTCTATTCTTTATAAAATTGATTGATTAAAATAAAGGCAAACTAGTTATTACCTAGAAGCAGGAGGTCAATCATAGACTCCTCCAAGATTTATTAAATCCAGTTAGAGTTATATAGTTGTGATAGTTGCAGGGCATGGAAAAAATATCACAGGACTAGGCTTTGCTCTGAGCCACTCACTCTAACCTTTAGCCTCAGTGTACTAAGCAATACAACTGTATTAATATTGTCTCCTAGACCGGTTTCTTGGGGCTGCCATAAAAAGATCCACAAGTTCAATAGTTTAAACAATAGGAATTTATTTTTTCACCTTTCTGGAGGATGGATGTCCAAAATCAATGTGTTGGCATAGTTGGTTCCTTCTGGAGGCTCTGAAGGAGTCTGTTGCATGTCTCTTTCCTAGCCACTGGCAGTGGCCAGCAATCCTGCCGTTGCATGGCTTATAGATGTGTCACTCCAATCCCTGTCTCTCTCGTCCCCTTGCTGTCTCTTCCCTGGGACTTTCTTCCTATGCCTTTACATGGCATTCTTCCTTCTGTGTCTGTGTCCTAATTTCCCCATCTTATACAGACACCAGACGTTGGATTAGGGTCCATCTTAATTCTACATGACCTCACCAAAACCGGTTACAACTACAAAGACCCTATTCTCAAATAAGATCAAATTCACAGGTCCCGGGAGTTAGGACTTGAACATATTTTTTTGGGGGGGCGAATAAAAATTCAACCCATAGCATCTCCTAAACTTAGAAAATCCTATAGCAGCTATGGTAGTTAAGGTGTTGTGTGTTATGCATCAGAAACCCACATTAGCAAAAGATGAAACATTGTGGGAAGAATTCTAGAACATCCTGTCATTGAGCTGGACATTATGAACAAAAAGAAACTGAGGAAGCAAAAATTATAGGGAATTAGAGAACATTTTTCTTCTCATTTCTGTTCCTCTATGTACCTCTGCCCCATTCTTTTTTCTAGTTGTAAACTAACTTTCTCTGCTTTCCGTTTCATGTAACCAAACATGGCTACCTACAGCCTCCCATGGCTGAAGAGAAACGCTGGTCAGAAAGACACCAGTATGAACCCCTCTGGGTATAGAGTGGGGACGGGGAAGTGGAGAAATCCTGGGAACATGAAGGATCTTGCTTACTGACTCACACACACATACAAATGCATGCTTGATTTTTAAATATGGATATGAGTGCTTACTTCCTCATTGGAGAGAGTTAGGTGAAGACCTCCTGCTCTTTTATAAATCCACTGACTCTTTGGCAGTCATGCGGAGCAGGAAACAGCCCAAACGTGTGTCTTTCTAGTTCACTATTTTTTAAACAAGATATTTAAAAATTACTTTCTACCACACTGAGAAATACTTTCTTGCCAAACTTTAGTTTATTTCCTCTTCCTCCTCCTCCTCCTCCTTCTTCTTCTTTTGTTTGCAATGGAGTCTAGATGAAATATAATTTAAAAATTCTTCGAAGAAAGCAGGAGCACAGTAAATTACTTCTTTATGATCTTATTGTCCACTTTTCCCTTTTTCTTATTTGTTCTTTCTTCTCCTCAGAACTTCTCCTTTTAATATGTGTATTTTTTAACCAACCTACTCTGACACTATCTCCTCTCCAATCTTTTCTCTTTTTCATTCTCCAAACAGTACTAGTCTAAGGAAAAAGCTTTCCCACAGGTAGGTGATAAAAATCTGAGGAGTTTTCCCTCTTCCTTTCCAGTGGCTATTGCTGTGATCACTAAGGCAGAAAACAGTTCCCTGTTCAGCATTGTTCGTGGGCAAGGCGGGGCGGAGGAACGGTGTCTATTTGATGAATAGTTTTCATTGTTTTTTATTTATGTTCCTTAAAGCAGTGTTCTCCAGGCAGAATACTTGATTGTGAAAACAGGAGACTTACTCTCCTCCTAGCTTTACATTGATTTTCTGTTCTGCTTGAGGCCTTTGTATTTATGAATGTAAAAAAAAAAAAAACTTAAGAAAATCTGCCTTTATTTTATATGGCTATTTGGGGCCTTCCTCTTGATTGAGGTGACAGTTGTCTTTTTTATAGGAAAGTGTGTTGATGTAGACTTCACATATAATTGTGTGTACTAAGCTTCCCAGTAGGGTTACCAGCCTGTGGCTATTACATGGGACTGTAATGGTCCCAAGGTAATGGTAACTGCTGATATTATTCTTCTGTGATCATAGTTTGGGGAGTGTTGGTGACCATGTGAAGCAAGTGTGGTCAGCTGCCCTGCCAGCTATCTTGTCATGTCTGGCATATTTTTTTCTCCCCTTCCATCCATCCATTGGGCGTGAGCCGCCACTGTTTCCTCACACAGCACTGCTATGCCTCTCCCAAGCTGCCAGGTGTTATGTTAGGGGAGGTTGAGGAAGGCCCCTCATTTCTCTCCTCTGTTGCATTCAGTCAGAGCATCCCCAAGCAAGGTGTCTAGGGGCCCAGTGTCACAGAGAGTTTTCAGGGAATAGCTGCTTTAGTTTTTTATGAATAGCACACCTCCTCATCTCCTGAGACCTCTATATCAGACCTCATGCTGTATTCAGAATGTCTGCTAGGACTTTGCATTACTCTAAGGTTTTTATGCCCTTGGGATGAGTGATACTATAGGATGCTGCACAGTCCCTCACAACAAGATTTGTCTAACTTAAGTCAGAACGGGCAAGTCTGTAGTGATAATAATCTGTACAATGCTGATTCTGTATTCAGGGAAAATTAAATATAAATATAAATGTGCATATGTATGTGTGTCTATGTGTGTGTGTGTATGCCCCAATATATGGTGCATTATAGATAATGGGAACATTTTATGTGAAAATAATATCAAACTTATAGAAGAGTTTAAAAATTAAAACACAAACAAATATTCTATACCCACATTCATCTGTTTTTGAAGTCTCCGACTATGATAGTGGTTTCATCTACTTCTCCTTGCAATTCTATCAACTTTTGCCTCACATATTTTGATACTATGTTGATAGGCCCATACATGTTAAGTATTGTTATATCTTCTTGAAGAATTGATTCCTTTATCATCATGTAATGTCCTTCTTTGTGCCTGAAAACTTTCCTTGCTCTGAAGTCTGCTCTGTCTGAAATTGACATAGCTACTCCTGCTTTATTTAGATTAGTGATAGCATGGTATATCTTTCTCCATCCATTTACTTTTAATCTATATACTTTTAATCTACACTTATTTATATTTAAGGTAAGTTTCTTGTAGACATCATAGACTTGGGTCTTATTTATTGATACTTCTGATAATTTCTGCGTTTTAATTTGTACATTTAGAACACTGATGTTCAAAGTGATAACAGATGATGTAGTTGGATTAATATCTATCATATTTGCTACTGTTTTCTATTTGCTGTCCTTGTTCTTTGTTCCTGGATTTTTCTTTTTCTTTTTCTGACTTTTGTGATTTTAACTGAATTTTATAATGATTTTATTTTCTCTTATTTCTTAAAGTTGGCAATATATTTACAACTAATAGAAGCCTACTTTTAAATAACATTGTACTGCTTCATGAGTAGTGTGAGTACCTTATAATATCAAAATGATCCTAGTTCCTTTTTCCCATCTCTTGTGTTATTGCTATTATTCATTTCACTTTACTATGTATACCATGTATATGTACACACACATACACATACATATATTCATATATTTATACACACATAAGATACATACATGAGCATACATAACAAATTGCATTATTGCTATTGTTACTTTGAACAAATTGTTACTTATTAGTTCAATTAAGAATAAGGAAAATTAAATTTTTAATATATCTTTGCTAATTTCTTCTTCAATCGCTGTTCTTCCTTTCTTTATATAGATTCTGGTTTCTGAGTTATATTATTTCCCTTCTTTCTAAAGAACTTCTTTCAACATTTCTTGCCAGCAGGTCTACCTTTCTGGGAGGTGACATGAACGTGCATGGGAATGAGCCTTAGCTCTGCCACGCTGGTGATGGCAGAGTTCCCACCCCCTTGTTCACTTGGGTAATGCTTGGAAGGTTTCTTTTAAATACAAATGATAATTAGGGTTAGACCTAGAGTTAAACAATTTATTTTTTAAAAAATGACATCATGTCAACATCAGCCATGCATATATTATTTTAAAATAGTCTAACCTTTTAGTTGAGCTGTAATCTAAGGGAAGTAACTCCCAGTGGAAGAGAAAAATAACAAATTATAATAGAAACTAAGGACTTTAGGGAGAGAAGCAGGGGGAGTGTGGGAGAATGGAAATCAGTGTGCTTTAGTGGGGCCACTTCAGTGTCAAGACTGGGAACCAGCATGACCCATGGAAGCCTGGAAGGGGGAGGGCATTGGATGGGAACAGAAGCTGCACTAGATGTGAATTTCATGTATAATATTTGGTCTCTGGCCAATCTGGAATTTATGTCCATCATTAATTTTTGAGAAACACTTGCAAATTTTACCTAAAAACATATGTAGTAGAAAGATAAGAAGTCTGCATTCCACTGCAAACCTTGCAATATTTCAAAGTTAAAACTTTTCCCGGAGTCAAAGTCAGGGACATGCCTCCTGAGAGATGGCCCAGGGCAGGAGCACATGGTGCAGCATCTTACCGCAGAGAAGGTGGTGCTGATGATGGGCTCTTGGAAAGAGATTGCCTTGCTGGGTCCGTCCAATCCCTGCCAGCCATAATGTAAAGCGACAGAAGTCATTAGTTTGCGATGTTGCTCTCTTTGTAACAATAAAACTCGTATTTGCCTTTCTTTGCAAGCCTCATTGCTCAGTAACTCAGTGTCAGCCAGTGAGTGAGACCTGTCTTAGTCACAGTGACAACTGCAAATCTCAGCAGCATTCATGTTATACATGAGCATCTGGTCTTCTGAAGGTTAATTACGTTGGGCTGTTTTCCAGGCTACACCTTTATTCTCAGTTCTGGCAGAGAAGGACAAAATACTGATGATCTTCTATGGTCCAGAAAGTTTACACCATTTGTTTTCTAATAAGAACAATCATAAATTTAATTCCAAAGGGAAATTGAAGTTATAGCCTCTTGTTTAACCGAATCAATTGTTTGAAATTTGATCACAAAGCAATCAGGCAAATCTTGGTCTGATTTGTTTGGCTGTAACATAGCAGTTAGCTGATGAATCCCTGCCCTTTGGAGAGGAGGTGAATTTAGCTTGAAGCGCCCAATTCCACAGCATGTACACATCTAGAGCTCTCATCGTGATTTATGTGAATTACTGTGAACTCATGTTCTCATGGACCATTTGGCGTGACTATTGTGCCTGTGAGTACTGCTTCTCCTATCTCCCATCCAATACTGATGAGGAAATTATTTTTACTTGTTAAAAAAATATCTACATGCAGCGAGCATTCAGTGAATTTAGCATACTCTATCAGAAGGAGCAGTTGGTGATTACAGGAGGAATCACATTCTCCTGTACATAATTCAGTCATCCAACATTCTGCTTTCTCTTCCTTCTCACCCTATTTCCGAAGCCTTGTCCTTGCCTCTCTTTTTCTTTTCTTTCTTCTTCCTATAAAGAACAAAATAAAATAATTTCTTTATAATAATGCATAGAATCTAAAAATCATCTTTTACTACTTGAGCATTCGTGTCAAATCTCACTCTCCCCTCCTATGGCTCATGAAAATTTTTCACACAATCATTAACAGGGCTCTTCCTAAGATGTCCTGAGAAAACAACTAGAAAAATAAAAATTTACCACCTTGTTATTTATATAATATTTTATATTCACTTGGTACTTAACACTTTGTAAGATTCTTTCTGTGCAGGCAATCTTAGGTGATCCTCACAACCGTCCTGTGGGGGAGGTATTGCCACGTCTGTTTTACAGCTGAGAAAAATAAGGTTTAAGGTTTACAAATTGAAGTCTTTGCTTACAAATACCTCCTCAGTGGTAAAACTGGGGCTTGGTGCCATGTGTTTGCCCTCCAAGTTCTGCCTTCTCTCTCTTGCACCATTCTGCCTCCCATGTCATCACGGACCTCACCATCACTCAACGTACTTGTGGATAATCTGCTTCACATGTGGTTCATTAACTGTGACCGCGATTCTTTTTCAGCTCCTCCTACCAAGAGGTGAACATTATTTCTCTGCCTCTTGAATGTGAGTTGACGTTGTAATTTTCTTTGATCAAGTTATCTGTCATATTGCATGACGTCTAAGCCCAGACTTCAGGATGCCTTGTGACTTCCAATTTCATTTTCTTGGAATGTTTCTGCCACTTTGTGAAGAAGCCTAGAATGAGAGGCCACGTGGAGAGAGAGGCAGGCCCAGCTGTCTCAATCATTCTAGCCTTCAAACCAACGTTCAAAAATATGAGCACCGCCCACTTAGACCCTAGGCCTCCAGCCATGCTGCCTACTGACTGTAGCTGCAGGAGGGAGCCCAGGTGAGATCCGCAGAATGGATGCCCGGTCAACCCTCAGAGCCACTGGCAACAAACAATTGCTGTTTTGGTGTGGTTTGTTACACAGCAAAAAGATAACTGATAGAGCAAGTACTCTTAAAAATCACTGAAAGAATGCATAGTTATATTAAAAATGCATTACAGTAACAGAAAAAAAGTTATTTCATAGTGATGCAAAGGAAAGTCAGGTTAGCAAGGTATTATTATTTTTGTTTCCTGAATGCAATATGAAGCATAATATGGGTCAAAGTTTTAACAAGATCGGAAAGAACATATTACTCCACTATTGAAAGCCACAAGTAATTTTAGACCGAGATGGGATTTCAGCCGCATTACAATTATTTGCCAAATCCTATAAAATGTTTTTACTAACTTTTTACTAGACCTTATAATAGCCATTCTATTAAAAAAAGAAAAAAAGATTAAAACTAATAGAAAAGCAGCTAAAAAAAATGGGAAACTTATTTCCAGAAAAGCTTAAGCTTTGTGCAGTTAATCGTTTTCCGCGTAATGTTGGAGCCAGTCAGAACTGGGTTCAAATCACGACTCAGACGCTCACTAGCTTTGTGATGTTTCCTAAATTGCTTAACCTCTCTGAGGCTAGATTTGCTCAAGTGCAAATTCCTTAGCACAGTGCCTGGCAGATAATAAGATTAATTTGTAGTTAATGTTTCCCTCATTTTAGAACATTCCATGCCTATGCTTTAAAATTCATATAGTGCTAAAACCCAATCTTGGTGGCTAGAATCACAATAGAGAAAATATATTCTCCCTTGTATATATAGGTTCCCATTAATTCTCTTGGTTTTTGAAAGTAAACAAAAATATTATCTTTAAATAACATTAACTTTACTCTCTCTTTTCTAATTGTCATAGTCCGTATTTTCTACTTGGTTTCTACCTTATAACCTTGCTTGTACTCCAGGTCTTTTAATTGATGTTACAATGATGAATAGAGCTGAGTACCTTGAATATCTAAGAATAAGATAATCTGAATAAAAAAAAATTGAAACAGAGATAATGGCAATATTTCAGGAATAATGAGATGTGAGGTGATGACAGCTAGAACTAGGAAGCTATCTAAGTTTATCAAAAGGCATATTTTAGAAAAGAAGCAAGCAGGACCCAAAATAGCTTTTTAGTATGCCCTGGGCTCTGGAGTTGTACAATCAGTGGTTTCTAAATGCAGTTCACAGACCAGGGTAGAAAGGACCGTCTCAGACCCAACTAAGTACTTGGCAAAAATCTGAGAGACATGCAGACTCTACCCCCAGATAATCTGATTCATTAGCCTCGGATGAGCTTAAAAATGTGTATTTTAAAAAGCTTCCCAGATAATTTTTTGTTCAGCCTGGTTGTAAACCAATGATCTACTTAGCAACGGCCAGGGAATAGACAATATTTTTTTAATAGATATTAAAAGGCATTGTATTTTAAGTAAAAAAAGAAATTCATTTATAATTCTCAACTCAAAAGAAAAGTTCCAATAATATGAATTCAATAAAAAGTATCACGTGTATATATTTTTATATTTCTCTCTGATTTGAAGCAATATATGTGCAAAATGCCTTATGATAATTATTACTTGTATAGTAGGTTTTACATTTACAAAGTAACTTTATGTATGTTCTTTCATTTGGTCTTCATAGCTACTCTTAGAGATAGGCAGGAATAGCAGTGCCTGACCTCTGTCTGGTACTGACACCTGTCTAGTGTTACACAGCTCGTAATGCTCCTTTACCTTCTCAGCCATGTGAGACTCATATTGATGGCTTTATTCTCTCACAATTGAAAATATCATTGCTAGTTCTCAACGTACATGGCATTGAATTACACTCTTGTGCTTTTTCATATGTCGGTCCTATAACCCCACCAGACCAATCTGGCTCAACTTTTAAGTAACAAAATTGTGAGTTTTCATTTGTCATGGCCCCCTAGGTTGAAGGTCACGTCACCTGAGCATGCCCAAATGAAGCAAGCGTGCACCCACAGCTGGAACCTAAGTGCTTGGACCAGACTGAAGAAAGGGAACTGAATTAAAAAGTGGACACCTCATTGCAAAATTCAATCAGATCACACCTCATTACCCTCTGACTATAAAACCAGCCCAATGCCCTTGTTCGGGGTCACACTGCTTTGGGAATTATCTTTGGTGTGATCCTTACTTTTGCCAAGCAATAAAACCCCCTTGCTATAAGCAACTTGGCTGTGTCTATTGGCCTGGCACCAGCCAAGCAAATGAACCCTTCTGTTTGGGAGCTAACAGTCCCTTTGCTGAGAATTTCGTTCCTGGCCGTATTCTCATAAATGAAGGACTCAGCTCTGTTAGCTTTCCTGGTTTGCTTGTTCAGCAGGACAATCAGGGAACCGAGCCCTCAGTTCTGCTGTGCCTCTGGGATCTAGGAAGCCCGTTGACAGTACCTGACTGTGCAGAAACTACACTCACCACCCTCTTCTTCTCCCTGAAGGGAGATCTTTTTATCAGTCACGTGAACAGATAACAAAGGGAAGAAACTCAACTTAAAGTTTGCATAGGAGCCAATTTTAAAAGCTATGCTATCTATTTTCCTCTGGATCAGGAATTCTCAAGTGTTTTTTTTTATTTTTATTTTTTTAACTTCATAGCATTAGCATGTGGGAGACATTTCTCCTGACTGTCCTAGGCTTGTGCACAATTCTCTTGCTGCTCTTGTAACTTTGTTCACTTTCTTCTTCCGCTGCAGAATCCTGCAGTGCTATTGACTGAGAATTACTTCCTGGGAATATCACTGAATTGTCTTCAATTACTAAGTTTTAGAAGTAAAGCATTTGCAAATTTCAACACTGTAAATAGTATTAGTGGCAAATGATTTGTCACCTCATGTTGTATCCCACAATGAGTCAGGACACGCTGTGTGTGGTGTCCACCTATCTTCCTCTGCCAACCTTGTTCCAGATGGAGCAAGAGGTAACAACTCAGTCACATGGTAGGCTTCAGCTTGGGGTGTTAGTTCGATGACTTAAGAGCACCTCTATCATGCACACTGTAGCAGTTCAGCCAACAATTAGTGATGGGTTTAACAAATACTCATTTTGTGCCCTGCTCTGAGATGGGGACACTGTTAATGCCATCTGGACAGGAGTATCTGAAGATGCTTTCAAAGCAGCCTTTGCTAAGTCAGCTTCTCACTTGTCTTGAGCTTTCTTGTCTGTGAAATGGAGAAGTGTCATCCCTTGTGAATGTTTCTTATCATCATTAGAATCATGCAGGAGGGACCCATGCTGCTGCTCAATCCTGCTGTACAAATAATCACATCAGATGTTCCTTATTATGTAATACCAAAGATTCTACAGGGACTGAAGGATAGCTTCCCCTTCACCTTCTGAAGCTTCACTGAAAATCACTGACAAGAGGCAGATTACTAGGAGAAAAGGCATACAAATTTATTTGATCATAGTTTTGTATGACTTGGGAACCCTCAGAATAAAGACCCAAAGACACAGGGGACATTCTCAATTTTTATGATTAGTTCCAACAAAGTACAGACAGCCGCATAGAAATGTGATTGGATAAAAAGGGTAAGATCTAGTGCTAATAGACTGAGCAGGAAAAACCAGCGAGGTCTGTCTGCCTAGATTCTTTCTGGCCTCTCTGAGCAGCACCCTTCCTTGTGGGTATGGGGCAGGGCCTCTCTGGAATGGAATCTTATGCCCTACACTCAAACAAGGTAGGTCAGATAATTTCTTTATGGCCAATTTTACACAGAAAGGTGGAAGGAAAGTTAAGAGTACTATTTTTAGGTTTTATGGCTGGCTCTGGGGAAAAGGGGTTCTGGTTTCTATGGCTAGCTAGGTGGAAGGATGGGGCTGAGAGAGAGGAGGACAGGAGAAGAGGAGGGGAAAACTTTTGCTTCTGAGACTGCTTCGGAGGCCTTCGTGTTGGGGTATTGTTTTCTTAGTACCAAAAATACCCATGAAAGTAGCTTTCTTATTCCACTTTTAATTGTCAATATAAAAAAGACAGCTTGATTAGTGTTACTGGTTTCAATATTTGGATCCTTCTAGTTTAAATTTCCACAGAGGTTCAAAATTTTTATAACATATCATAGTTTTAAATAATATCGAATGTTTCAAAGTACAATTTAATTTCTAATCTAACAAACCAGCTTAACATGTGATTTTATTGTCGCATGTTTCGTGATTAGATTTGAACAAATACAGATTCTCCTTAAGCAGCACCTGAGGCATTTTGCACAGAGACACTAAAGGAGTTCAGAAGGGCTGAGGTAGCCGGGGCAGGGCCTTCCTTCCTGTCTCTTGGGCATCTTATGCCACTCTTGGTCAGGAAGGGGCCTCCTCGAGCTTGGCATGGAGATTTGGTGGCAGGTCTGCAGTTCTCTCTAGTGATCCTCAAGAGAGGAGGGACAGTGGACCCTTCGTTCTGCTTGGGTGAAACTTCAGGAGGTGGCGAAGAAGCAAACCCTATTATTTTCCTGCTCTGATCTTCATCACAGTCATAAACTGAGAAGATTTGAGTGTTTCTTTTTTTTTTTTTTCCTGAAGACTGAGGTAAACATATCATAAGTGTATGACTCTAATTCTAGATCGAAAATGTAACTGTGTCTCACGGATCCATTCCCTTGAAGCATCCACAGAGTGGGGAAAGAGTAGACACCCACAGTCTGGGCTACTAGAGAGTGTTCCACCTCGATATTCTTTTGCTCCTGCCCTTGTTCCCTGTCTCCCCAGTCACCTATCCTCTATGCTCAGCCCATTCTCATGTCCCCACCATCTTCACACTCAGGTGTTCCCAGAAGAAGGAAGTCCTGGTGCCTGGGCATTGGGGGCTATTTACTGTCTGTCCAACTACAGCCATCTCAGCTTCATCTGGATGCAGACGAAGGTCTCCTACTGCCCCCACAGTGGGCTGCATGGACTCTGGCCCATGAGTGGGTTGTTTTTTTTTTTTTTTTTTTTTCTGATTTCTGTTTTATTTCTTTATCTGTGAGGACTGATATTGGTTTCTTCTCAAGTTACTTCGGAGCAATGATATTTGACAATAGCAAATGTTGAATCTATTTTTCTTTAAGATAAAACAGTCTAATTTCATGGAAGGAAAGCCCATTCCCTTTGTGAACAAGACTTGGTCCTATTCTAGAGAAAACATAATCTGATGTAATTGATGGAAGAATGGTACTCTCAATATTGTGATATAATAAGAACTATAAATCTGGTCTCTGTCTCTGGTTCCTGGCTCATAGCTTCTAAAGCATTGGGATTTCTAGAGTGATAGGAGTGTCTTTTGTATGCTAATGAGATTACTGGTGGCTGGGGAGCCCCTAAGTAGTTTCGAGATGAAGACTGGTTACCAGAAAGGCCAGGGGCTGATGAGTGGGTTGAGACTTGCTTGCTCATCCCACAACCTCCAGGGAGGGGAGAGGGGCTGAAGGCTGGGCCACTCACCAATGGCTAAGGATGTAATCAACCATTTCTACCTAATGAAATCTTTATGAAAACCCAGTGTTCAGAGAGCTTTAGGATTACTGAGCATGTGGAGGTTCCTGGAAGGTGGCTTCCTGGGAGGGCGTGGAAACTCCGTGCCCCTTCCCATACCCCTCACCCCATCCATCTCTCCATCAGGCTGTTCATCTGTGTCCTTTGTAATAATATCCTTTGTAATAAATAGTTAAACACAAGTAAAGTGTTTCCCTGAGTTCTGTGAGCCATTCTAAGAAATGAATCAAACCCGAAGAGGAGGTTGTGGGAACCACCACGTATAGGTACAGCCTGGGGCTTAGCATTGGCATCTGAAGCAGAGGGGCAGTCTTGTGGGACTGAGCCTCCAACCTGCGGGATCTGACACTATTTTTAGGTAGTGTCAGGACTGAGTTAAATCATAGGACACCCAGCTGATGTCTGCTGGAGAACTGATTGGTTGTTGGTAGGGAAAAACTCACACATACATTTTGGTGACCGGAGGCAAAGTATTCAGTGTTGAGTGTAAGAGTAGGAAAAATGGCTCAGTTTTCTCCTAGAACTCTACAGAGACTCTTTTCTTAAGTCTGTCTAACTTCCTGGGGTAATTACATTAACTATAAATAGCTTTGATCCATCTGGGAAAAAGTGGCACTATCCCCAAATAAACTATTTCAACTAGAAAGTGATGGTGGTCGTGAGTCTGTGTGTGTGTATGGGTGGGGGATGGGGAGAGGTTGAGAGGAGTCTCAGGTCGCCCTCAGCCCCACTAGCAATGTGGCCTTTAGGGAAAAGTATGGGAAGGAGACATTTGCAGGCCATTATGGATATTTTTCCAGGCAGATTTTTTTGTACCCGTTTGTAAGGTAAATCAGCTTGGGTAGCTAAGCAGAATTTCTGTAAACATGTGGCTACCAATTTACTCCTTACCTAGTGTGTGTGCTACCAAGATAAAAACTCATCACACAGTATGGCTAGAGCACAGAAGAGCTACATTTTATTTTGTTTTTTGAGAACAAATGGCTTTGTCAACACAGCCAAAGCAATTGATCTTTTTATTCACACCTTATCTCTGGTCACTATTTTGAGGATTGACTACAGTCGTGGGGCTCTCTTGGGTGGAGTAAAAGTTTACAACAGCACTCATTTTCCCTGGGTTACAAAGGAGCCAGCAAAAATGGTCTCTAGGAGAAACTCAACACTCCTAACCCCTAGATAAAAAAAAAAAGAGAGAGAAAGAAAATCACCCACAAGCAGATAAGCAGAATACAGGGAGAGAAATTAGTGTCTAGATGTGAGACTATGTTTTTCCTAAATGTGCTAATTTGTAGCTTTTTCAATTATTTGTATCATTACATTCTCCACCCTACATTCTCTTCTTTATATAACTATGTAACAGTCTTTGTAATCTCCATTTGCCAAAACCCCTCACTCATCCAACACTCCCCTCAGCTCCATTTCTTCAGATAAAATACTCTTAAAGAGTCAAAGGGAATAAAAATTCCAGCCATTCCAAGTTTCTTCTCCATTCGACTTTGCCTTTCAGAGAACTATGATGTGGGATAGCAAACAAAATGAATGGGCATAGATTAAAAAGGCAGTTCTCAACTCTGGCAGGCTTTCCTTTTGACACATATTCTCTGGCTGTTTCAGCAAGTGTCATGCCTGGTAACTGGGGCCCAGGCATTGAACTGTTTAGAGGAGAAGTAATTCAATATACTGACCCAACAAACTGCTCACACCCTCCATTATGGAATGCACAGAGAGACTTTTAAACTAAAAAAGAGAGTCTTTCTGTTCGGTGATGGTTTCCTAAAATGAAGTGGCACCATATTTTCTTGGATTCAACTTAAAAAGATCATTCCCTCATATATATGTCCACCAAGAAAGTAGACAAATTTATAGAGATCAACAGTTTTTTAGTTTATCCATCAAGATGCATGTGCTACTTGTTCCTCTGTTTTGTTATGTCTGAGCAAAGTCTCAAATATGTAAAGAAAAAAAATTGAGTGAATAATATCCCATAATGTATCTGTGAATTTAGAAATTTTCATATTATTTAGCTGTTAGTGTCTATATAATTCTATCCAGCTTGGGGAGACTCAGTGTTTCTCAGAAGGGTGTAATGAAGCTAAAAATTTAAGGCAAGTGATTCAAACTTTTGCACCTGGGATGCCTTATTGAGGCTTAATTTTCTAATACCTCTAGTCTGTTAAAATAGCATATATATTTAAATTACGTATGTGTTAAAATTAAATTTGCTTTGGGAATTTTAGGATATCTTAAAATCACTTTCAGTGTTCAGCTAAAGCAATGGGGTTCAAACTTATTTTTCTCCCTATTATTTAAAAACAGTAATTTAAATTCATCTCATTATCTCTTAATTATAGGAGATAATTTATGTATAAAAATGTTTAATACATTATTATTCATAGTGTGAAGAAACTAGAAACAATGTCAATGTATAATTACAGGAATATGAGTATGGGAGAACCAGTCTTTATTTCTTTTATTATTTTTTAATAAGAAAAGAGATATGAATCATGTAAAGTCAATGATATTGTTTTGGTGATCATTCTTTCCTATAACCCTTTTTAAATTTAATTTTCGAAAAAATATTTGCACAAATGAAAACTTTTAAACAAATGCAATAATATATACATAGGTTTGCTTTCGTGTACCTTTATTTATCTTTATAAGCAGTTTTACATTTTTGTTTGTAATTTCTTCATTTTCTCTCTTTCTTACTTTCTCCCATCTGGCGCTAAAATTTCCAGGAAACAGTATTACCCACTTAGTGTGATTCTTTATATCTTTCTCCAATTAAATACAGTTATATCTAAAATAAAAACACACACATTTCCTGTTGCTGTTTGCTTTTTAGAAGAGATCATAAACCTTATACTGACCCTGTTTTTTTACTTCTGTCACTCCACAATGCATTATGGAAGATCTTCTTGGTCAGCTAGTGTAGCTCTAACTCATTCTTTTTTGTGGCTGTATAATATTCCATGGTGGGTATACACCACAACTATTTTCCCACTGAAGGGCATTTACATTGTTTCTAGTTTTTTAACATTACAAATAATGCTGCATTAAGCATTTTTGTACAAAAATCCTTAAAACTTGGAAATTTATTTCTATGTTATAGTTCCCCAGGAGTGAAAATGTTAAAGATATATATGCTTTAAATTTTAATAGACATCACCTAATTACATTCCAAAATAGCTAGTACAATGCACATTTCTCAGAAAAGAGAATGCCTCTTCAGTCCTCACTAGCAGTAGATGATATTTTTCTACTTAATGTGGGCTAATTGAATGAGTGGGGTTAATGCACTTGAGTATCCTTTCAAAACTTCACTACAAATTAGAATTTTCTACTTCGTCAATTCTCATTTATATCATTCTCATTTTCCAGTAGAATTCTGGCTTGTTGTTATAATTTGTGAGATTACTCTCACAAATTATAACAAGTCAGAATTTTTGAGAAAAATATTTTACCCTACTATCTTCTAAATAACAGCATATAGAATTAATACACTTAGCAAAAGTATTCCCATAGGCAACAAAATTTTCATTGTTCATCTGAAAATCCTACATTGTTTTGGAAACTGAATCTCAGCAGGGAGCAATTGGAAAACCTCATTAATAGTATGTTATGAGTAATGTGAATGACCATGTGGAAATCATGATTTAAGACATTATTCTAGAGATTGATTGAGATTGTCCAAAACGAGACCCTAGAACTGGAGTAAGGGATAAGATGTTTCTAAATGGTTTGTCTTATATTCATAACAATAACAAAGATTACATTTTTTTTCTCAAATTGTAAATCTGGAAACATTTTTCATGATGTGATTTAACAAGAAAACCTAGATTTTTTTTTTTTTCCTCCAACAAGCTATAGCTTGTTGCATGATTGAATTCTTGGAGATAAAAAAACTGTGCCCTGGTACACTGAGGAGGAACATCAGATCAGTTGCTGCTGACAATTACTGCCAAACATCAGGGAAGAGGCCATAACCAGTTGGGAGAATTTTACCCTTTACACATTGTCCACGGTGTACTTGTAAAGCCACTGACTTGTATAAAGATAGTTATTGAAAATATTTTATAGTGGAGATGTGGGAAAACCATACAAGTCAGAAATCATTTTTTATTCCAGGCAATGAATTGTGCTTCAATAGTCCTCCTTAAAGCTAGTTTATTTAAGGAGATTAAAGTTCAGTGGTATGAGGCTGACATAAAGATATCTGAATAATTCCATGACATCTATACATTTCTGAAGAAATACACTCTCTAAGAAAAAGTAACAGTTATTTAGCCCAATTTTCCAATTTATGATCCCCCATTTATGGCTGGGTAAGGTAGTAAACATTTATGGAAAGAGATAGTACTAGAATCCATTTGGGGGAAAGAAAAATAAAGTCACTTCATCTGTGAAGACAGTGTGACTTTTTCTAGCATCTCTCTACAATTTCAGTGCTCCGAGAATCATGCAACTCTTTCTGCTTTCAACAAATAAATAAATATGTTTCTACAGAAATGTGTGTCTTATTTAATATTAAGACAGTGTGTAGAGCCTAGTAGGTTCTCAACAGATATTTATTGATTGAACAAATGAACAGACTCTCTCATCATTTTATTACATGAGTTAAAAAACACAAACCAAATTCATTTCTTGGGTATTAGACATTATGCACTAAATTATGTACAGAAGAGGCTGCAGGGATAAGAGCTCTATTCAGGCGTTATAACCTCACTGAAATCATTTGAGAAGTCACTTCTACATTCTAGCCCAGGATTGGTATTTTGGACTCCCATACTTCATAATCCCTGTCTTGAATTTTTTTCTTATCTAATAAATTATAGATATCAGCTATATTTAGAGAGTGCTCTTCATGTATTTATATTTCCCTTATATGCCAATTTTTACAGTTAGATATCCCAGATTTCCACATTCTTATAAAGTTGCATAATTTTCCTAATTTTTAAATATTTACTCAACTAATATTTTTGGTTGCATGTTATATCTTACATACTGAGGAGGCAGAAACATTTACTAAGATGAAACGAGTTTTATTTACATTATTAATCTGTTCTTAAATGACCACTTTGTGTATTGCATATTTTTCTATTTTTATATTGAAACACTTTAAAAAGTTTTTCATAGGGATTTTCATTAAAAGTATCATAAATCTCAGCAAATCTTTGTAAGCCCCTTGTAAAAGCAATGGCACAATTTGCTATATATGTAAAGTCAATCAAGAGCAGAGTAATACTAAATAAATAAAACGAAATAAATTTTATCCATTTTGTGATGGTAATGTTCCCAAAATTACCCATATTTGATAATGCGGTATTCAAAATCTGCCAAGGAATGTGGTTTTAGGTAATAGTTAGGCTTCTTTTTCTAGGATTAATTGTTTTATCTTAGCTATTTTTGGAAAGAAGCTAGAGAAGTCTGTAAAAAAAGACCATATCTATTGATTATAATTCCTACATCTTATATTTCCCATAGGAATCTTATAATCTAGTTATAAAACCTTAATCTCTGTTATTCACCTGGTCCTTGAGGACTCAAAAGCAGTCAATTTCAAACAATTTATAGCCAGGTCTTATTGCACTTGATTTGACAACTTTTAGCTCAGTATGTTTCCCAGAGGCATAGAAACTGACTAAAGAAACCCCCAAGGAGCCAAGGCAGAAGGTTATTTGAATTCATCCACTTAAATTCCCATTTCTTAAGATTTTTACTGAGCCCAATTCATAAAGTGAACTTTGTGATTGAGGTGAACAAAATTAAATCAGATTGGTTATCCTTGGAACTCTGCTCACTTGCAGA
Source organism: Mirza zaza (assembly GCA_008750895.1). Taxonomy (NCBI): domain Eukaryota; kingdom Metazoa; phylum Chordata; class Mammalia; order Primates; family Cheirogaleidae; genus Mirza; species Mirza zaza. Next base: position 74,871 of record VSMD01113432.1, read on the forward strand.
AAAGCAAGACAAGAGTTCTATGTGGTAATTGCCATACTACTTGGTAAAATATGTACTGCATTTGCTTCTATTAATTTATTTTTATAAAGATTTAAACTCTAAGAGTTTAATATTGTGGGGGCCAAGACCCTTGACCCCCTGCAGGTTTGTGGAAAATCAGGGACAGGAGGAGGATTGAGTAGTAGGAGGAAAAGCATACGAACTTATTTAACATGTATGCATAGGAGGCTTCAGCATGAAGACCTAAAGATGTGGGGGGAATTGTTCATTTTATGCTTAGGTTCAACAAAGTATGGGCGGCTGTGTAGAAATGTGATTAGACAAAAGGGCATGTCTAATGCTAATAGACTGGGTGGGGAAACCCAGCAAGGCCTGTCTGTCTAGATTCTTCTTGGCCCCTCTGAGCAGCACCCTTCCTTCTGGGTGTGGGACAGGCCCTCCCTGGAATAGAGGTCTAAGGACCTACAGTCAGACAAGGTAGATCAGAGAACTTCTTTATGGCTAGTTTTTACACAGAATGGTGGAAGGAAAGTTAGAGTAATAATTTTAGGTTTTATGTCTGCCTTTGGGGAAAAGGGGTTCTGGTTTCTAGGACCCATCTTAGGGAAGAGGGATTCTAGTTTCTATGGCTAGCCTTGGGGAAGAATGGAACTGCGAGACAGGAGGACAGAAGGTCAGAGACAAATGTTTGCTTCTGAGGCTTTCTTTTTGGGGTGTGCTTATCTGAGCCCCAACAATATGATTTCTAAGATGCTATAAAATCAAAGTCTTTATGTTTAATAAATTTCCTCTCTGGGATTTTTGAAAAACACACAGCATGACCTATTTTCAGACTAAGCACTCTGAGGACTGAATTCTGATCTTTTTCTTTTACCAGCCAAATTCCTTCCTAAGAGGCCAGTGAGTCACATCCTACAAACTATAAAATCTCATTTATAAACAACATCATAAAAACCTGTTTACTGAGATTTTATCATTTGTAAGTGTAACTCGCCAGGACCTCTTAGAAAGGAATTTTCTGGGCAAAGAAAAAGATCAGGGTTCAGTCCTCAGTTTGATCTTCATTTTTAAATAGTACTTTAGTTTGTATAATCATATAGAAAATTAGTCCAAATGGTGAAGTAGTTTGCAAGACCCCAAGGACACATTCACATGCTGACAAAAATGTAAGTATTAGTTTAAAACGAATTTTTCATATGAAAAATTTAACTTTACTTACCTAAAGCTATTAACTTGAACATACGGAGAAAACACTAGGCCTTCCATAGTAGAATGAATCTGTAAATAAAAGTAAAACATTACAAGGTTTTAAGATGGGCACATTATTTTCAAACATATTAGAAATTCTATATTGTTTAAACAATGTGTCTATGTCTATATCTTATCTATACCTATCCAATTTATACATTGGGTTTTTTAGCTAATAACTGCATCACTAATTCCTCACTTCTAAAACGGTAATAATATTTGCTCATACTTTTGTATGTGTTAATAGAAAAACCAAACTTTGTAACATATTTTAAAGGATTTATTCTGAGCCAATATGAGTGACCATGGCCTAGTGAAAACACAAATTCAAGAAGCTTTGAATCAGTGGTCCCAAGGGGGGCAGATTACAGTTTGACTTTATATATTTTGGGGAGGCAGGAGTTACAGGCAAAGACATAAATCAGTATGTGGAAGGAATACATGGGTTTGGCCCCAAAAGGTGGGATATCTTGAAGCATGGAGCTCACAGGTTGTAGGTGGATTCAGAGATTCTTTAATTTGCAATTGATAAAAGGAGTAAGTCTCTACCTAGAACTTGGAGCCAGTGTAAAAGAATGTTGAAGTTAAGATAAGGACTGGCTCAAATGAGCTGTTTAGCAAGATTGATGGCCTGTAGGCATGACTTACCTCTTGCTTGGCATGGCCTTAGGTCTTGTTTATAATTTGGTATCTTATTGCCACAAAGAGTCTGTTTTCTCAATCTTATGGTCTCTATTTTAACATTAATGCTTGTCAGTTGTTGTGTCTAAACTCCACAAAGGAGAGGGACTAATGAAGCATGTTCTACCCCCCTTCCTGGCATGGCCAGAAACTCAATTTTTTAAGTTTTTTCTGGGGTCCTATTATCCTGGAGGGGGGGTCCATTCAGTCTGTTGGGGGACTTAGGATTTTGATTTTAGTTTATACGTGAGAATTAATTCAGCAATGCATGTGAAACATTTGGAATAGTGCCTGGCATATTGTAAGTGCTTAATAAAGATTTACTGTTTATCAGAATTATTGTTTATCAGATAGTCAAAGGGTTCTCAAATCAATAGTGAGGATAGAGTTTCTCAAATGCATGCTATGATTCATTCTATGCAAACATTTCAGCCTTCCTGAATCTGCTTTACATGCGGGAAAGAAATAGCTGTTCCTTCAGTGGGGGATTTTCTTCATCACATTCAGTGACTTTCAGTTGTAAGGGAACAGCCTGGGCTATCGCGCAGAAAAAGTGCATGCTGGCCTGAGGATCTGGCATGCCTTGTTGCATTTTCTCAAATGCACCTAATGAAGGAGAATATGATAATGTGAAAGACATTTCACGCCTTGTAAACATCTGAAAGTAGATTTTACAGGGAAGTCTGCATGTTAAATCAAAGATAGTCATTTGAATCAGTAACCACTCAGTGAACCACTCTATGCAGAAAAAAATTATTTTGGGGAAAGGCTCTGCTATGCCTAATGTAGAGCACCGATGTGAGAATGCAGTATTCTACTTTATAATATGCTTTTAAAAAGGTGTTAACGTCATATTAGGAGGAGAGGCTCTGTGCGGATAGCAACTTGGATACCATAAACAACTACATATGCCATAGTATGAAAGTAATTTGTGAACTACAAAATAAGAGATGCATTTATTTTTTTTCTGAAACTCATTTTTCAAAAAAAAGATAGCTTTATTGAGATGCAGTTTACATACCATAAAACTGACCTATGTACAATTCAGTGTGTTTTAAAAGGTGTACAGTTCAATAGGTTTTAGTACATTCAAAGAGTTGTTCACTGATCACCATAATCTGATTTTAATATAGAACATTTTCGTCACTCCAGAAAGAAATCTAATACCCATTAGCAGTCACTTTGCAAACCCCATCTCCTCCGCTGTCCTTCTCTTTCAACCCTCAAATTAGACAAACCCTTAATCTGCTTTGTGTCTCTGTGGATTTGTGTATCTTGGACATTTCAAATAAATAGAATCACATGATATGTGTTCTTTTGTGACTAGCTTCTTCTGTGTGGTATAACATTTTCGAGGTTCATCTATGTTATAGCATGTATGGGTACTTCCTTATTTTTATTGTCAAGATATTCCATTATTTATTCAATATTTTATTTATCTATTTATTTTGTTTATACAAATGGTAGACATTTGACTTATTTCCACTTTGTGTCTATTATAAATAATTTTGCTGTCAGCAACTTTTTATGGGGACACGTTTTCATTTCTCTCAGGTGTGTATCCCAATAAAATACTTGAATCCTATGGTAACTTTATGTTTAATCATTTGAGGAACTGCCAAACTATGTTCCAAAGTGACTATACCATTTTACATTCCCATCAGCAGTGTATGAGTTTCCAATTTCTCCGCACCCTTGCCAATGCTTGTTTTTATTTATCATTTTAATGATAAGCATTCTAATAGATATGAAATGGCAT